>JAWPHD010025907.1:0-14881 GCA_037043455.1 Cyrtodaria siliqua | reverse complement strand
AATTAATCTGTTTGTGTTGGTCACACTTTGTTTTTGTTTTGTTTTTATAGCTCTGAATACTTACAAACTGGGAATTACCTGTGAATTATGTGATTATTCTTTTGTATGAATTTAATTTGCAAAATTATCAGTGGGGCTTATGTCCACCTTGTAAAAAGTTCAGGGGGGGGGGGGGGGCATTTGTCCACCTATACAAAAACATGAAGGGGCATTTGTCCACCTATACAAAAATGAGCAGGGGGGCATTTGTCCGGGGGGGGGCATTTGTCCGTATACCCGCATAATCTCGCTAAATAATCGCTATATTTCGAAACACAAGTAATACTACTAATATGAAAAGGCACAGCCTAAAAGGGGATTCATCCAGTTTGAGTAATAAACTTATAATTGCAAACTGTTTAATTGAGGATACTGCACTCATCCTCCTTTTACATGTGAAACAATATCGAGATTCATTAGCCTAATAAATTGGCTCCTATGCATTTTTTGCAGTGTCATAGGTTAATCCCTCTATTCAATGGTCACTATTGAGAGACATGATGTCCGAGTTCATTTTGTATTAAAACCGCCCAAGGGTTTACTGCCAGGATGTTGGAACAAAAGGTATTGACATTTAGACTTAATATGTGGACATTATAGAGACAGGATGTCTGATTTCCTTCTGTATAAAATCCGCAAAGGTGATTACTGTCAGGATGTTGGAAGAAAAGGTATTGACATTAAGACTGAATGTGTGTACATTACAGAGACAGGATGTTTGAGTTCCCTTTGTATTAAAACAGCAGAGGGGATTACTGCCAGGATATTGGAACTTCAGGTATTGACATTTAGACTTAATCTGTGGACAATATAGAGACATCTATACGCCTTTCCATAAAGTACACTTTATGCCGGTAGGAGTTATCGATCGTATGATGCGTGACGTCATAAACAGGACTCACGGAATTCCCCAGAAATTTGCGGCATATCGAAAGATTTACAATAACCTAACCATTTAACTGGAAATTATCGGATGTTCCTGAAGGTATGAATTTTTTATATTAAATGAATATATTTGTAGCTTGTTTTTCTATAGAATAGTTAATAAAGTGCCGAAATGTGTCTAAAATCATGGTTCACAAATCAGGACGTCCTGAAAAAGTAGTGGGTGGGGAGTCGGACGGATTACGTTGATACTCGATATTTCAAGAATTTAATGCTATTACATATTATTACTTTAAGAAAAAGTATACTTATGCATACTCGCTGATACATATGACGTTATTTATTGTTATGACAACATAGGCGAAGGAGCCGTGTGGGCCAGGGAGGGGTGTGGGAGCCGCCCCCTCATTGTTCAGATTCGGGGGGGGGGGGGGGGGGGGGGGGGGGCAAATATTTGCCCCATCTTCTCCCGCCCCCAATAATGTGAAGGAAAACATGGTAACGCTCACAAAGTACTTCTTTAATGTTGTAATTGTGCAGCCAGCACAGGACTTGAAATTAATTGCCGTTACATTATCTCCGGTATAAATTACTGGTCAGTAGTTTAGACTATAACAGAATGACCGGCTTGTTATATTAAATCATGTAATAAAGCACTATATAAATTACCGGTCAATAGAACTTAGAATTCAATGGTTAGAGTTATCAAAGTGAGTTATTACTGACCCGAGAAGGGTACTATTGCACTAGGCGTCAAGGTCTCAGTAGTACTATTGCACGCTAAATTTACTATTGCGCGGTCACATGATGAACTATTGAATGGCTGGCATCATATCGCAGAGGCATCAATGTATCGGAAATTGACCGGATGTAAAAGTTATGAATAGTTCACGATTCGTCCATGCACCTCGGGCAAATAGCTGTAACTATTGACCACTAAATTAAATAACTATATTTAACAACCATATTATTTAATGACTTCATTGTCAATAGTAACACCATTTGCCCTAGGTGAAAAGAAGGATCATGCAAATTATTGTCTCCGCCATTAAATAACTATATTATTGTCATGACACAAAGTCAATGGCGGTCATTTGATTTTCTCATTGCCAATTGATTATATTAGTAATAAATTTCTTTTTCTGGAAGCTCGGTGGATAATTAAGGCCTTGCTTTAAGAGCTGCAGACCTATGAACCGCCTGAGTTCGTTCCATGGCGGAGGCATGTTTGATGGGAAACTTCATCTTTCACCTCATAAGTCACTGAGGTTGCTGTCCAAATATAAACTTAACAGGTTGTAAACCCCATTTCATTCATTATTTACTTTGTATGTTTTCAGTAATGACCGACAATGGACCTATGAAAATATATACCCCGACATGGAGAGAGAGCAGCAATCAAGATCTGATCATCTGTTTGAAAAGAATGTAAGTTGACTTTATAAAATTCTTGTAACGCATAGCGGCAAAATAAATATATTCTCGACACGAGATACTTATTTCTTGGTAAACAGGTTCTGTGTTCATTTTAATTATTTTGTTGTGGTAAATGTGTCTCAATTCATGCATATAAATATAGGAACTTCAGTATGAAGAATTTAAAAATGTTTTCCTTTGAATTCGTCATGTATACAATGTTCGACCTACAAGAAGCTTAAAATGACTAGCACACTATTTTTAAGAGAAATACTATAAGCTAACTGCTTGCTTTATTTTGGGCAAACAATTTCTGAAAATCAACAATAATTTCATTTTGTTATAGACAAAGTTAAACCCGTTAGAGGTGACCGTGTAAAACATGTTTGTTTCTGTGGAGTGTCTTACAGAATATTGTTTTTATCATTTCAGTTGAATGGAAGTAAAGCAGTGTGCTTCTTACACTTTCCGGATGAAGATTAGGTCAGAAATTGGTGTCACAGATGTACACTAGTTGTATTTCAAATAAGAAGATCTCTGTTAGGAGTGGAATTACAAACTATTAACGGACAGCAGTATGGCTCATAGAGCCCTAAAGGTTTCGAGAATATCTGGCCTTTTCTATCAAGCGGTGTTTCACTGAACATTTCACCATTCCTTGGTAAAGTTGGTTAAATGTGTTAGCAAATAACCACAAAAAAAAGTATAGCAACTGATGGGATTCATGTTGAACACACTATGCCCAAAATTAAGGAATTCCACTGACCGTGGCTGGGATCATGCATCAAATGTGGACAGTTTGCGAATTATTAGCCTTTTCCAAGATCCTATTATTTTGTAAATTCTCAAAAATGTGAAAATGTCTTGAAGCAGATTTCATGGCATAAACACTTTTTCATGTGCACTTCTCAATCGACAAGTTAGTGGTCAACTTATTGGTTCAATGAACTTATATGCGAAGGGTTGAAATAAACACTCATTCAAACACACAATGGATTTATTCCTGAATAATTCGTCTTTGCCTTTGAACCATATTCATTTCAAGCCTTCAATTAAAGATAGGATTAAATAAGGCGATATTCTTTCTTAATATCATGTACCGGAAGCAATATCATGATTGACGGGTGTTCCTTTAAAATATGTTGACCTGTTTAATTTATGCATTATAAAGTATTGAGCAAATTCAATATTGTAAAAATGAAACAATTATCATCATTTATTTGTCACTTTTCTATAATTGTTTCAATGTCAGTTTAATATATGAATTGATCATAGCTAAACTGCTAATGATAATTCAGAGATAACCAGTCCATTTCATGAATTCATCTGATGCTCTCTCGAAAGAAGAGGGGTTTACCTTCTGTTATCACATCATATTAGGTTATGTTGGTACAGCAACCTCAGTGGGAGTTAAGATGAAGTTTCCCATCAGACATGCCTCTGCCAGAGAGCAAACCCACGGGATGCAGAGGTCTGAAGCTCTAAAGCCGAGGCCTTATCCACTGAGCTACCGAGGCCGCTGATGCTATCTTGAACTTGCAAGGCTGTATATAGTATTGTCATACTGCAAAGAAAATTCTCAGGATTTCATTGGTCAATGCGCCGTAGACATGAGCCTATGTCTACGTCTCGAGACGTGGACATAGGACGAACCCCATTACTCAAATACACAAAAACAAAATGGCGACGATAACGTTGCCGATTCGTTTTGGAAACCGCCGATTGTTTCCTTCCTATCGCCTTTCTGCGCTTTCCACTATTAGGCACGTTACGGAAAAATTGGCGCAATAAAAATGAAATCGTGTGTTTGGCTTCTTTTTCTTAAATAAATGGTTACAACTTTGAAGTATGACAAATTCGTTATTAGGATTCTTGACAGGGGACATGGGCTCACATTCCCTCGCCTAACGGCTCGGGTGAATATAATTTCCAGGCAGGGAATGTGAGCCCATGTCCCCTGTCAAGAATCCTAATAACTAATATTGTTAAAGCTGAAAGTAGTCCCACCAACCCCAAACATTGAACACCTTAAAGGACAATGTCCGTAACTTTTAGCTTATAAAACACACACTAATTATGTTCGCAAACATTACACACTAAACATTATTCAATATTTACTAATTAAAAGCAATATTGTTTGACGGAATTTAATCGCGGTACAAAAAAGAATAAGCGGTTCGGGCGTTTGAACTCCTAGCCCAAACTAAAACTACACTCGCGGTAATAATAGTGAGCGTGAGCGTAAAGCATGACCTCGCTCCTACCTGAGCTAACCGGGCTATACATATTACGCAATACATACTAGGGTCAAAACCTAATGCGCTAATGGAACTCTCGTGATCGCAGAAAAGGTAAATATGGTGGGTCCCACTTTATTTACAAATAATAATTAAAAGCTTCCTTTTTTCAAACTCACGAATGTATTATTTCAGACTTCTAAGGGTCAATGCTCATGTTTTCATGTATACATTTCACTGAATATAAGTCAGACGGTTATTTGGTTATGCTCAATATCTGCTTAGTTACGGACAGTGTCCCTTTAAAGAGACATTTGACTTTTTCCACACTTTAAGAAATTATATTTAATGACAAAGTTAACAATTTGTATCATGTACCGGTACTATGAACATGATGAATCAATAATTAGTTTTGTTTTAAATTTAATAAATCAAAAACTTAAAGGGGATGTAGCAACACAGCCAAACAAGCTCTGTTATTGAGAGTTCTGAAAAACTTGTAAAAAAATTATCAAAATCGGACGATAAACAAAAAAGATATGACCACTTAAAGGTTGTTCTAAAATGAATATAGGAGCCGCCATTTCTAGAACTATGACATCATAGTTCCATATTACCATATATGGAATATTGACAAATATCATTTAAAACGAAGAAAATCGCCTGAAATGAATGATTTTTTTACTGGTCATATACAGCATTATTGCCATTAAATATTACATATTTTTCTTACGGTTGCTTTCATTTTTCCCTATAAATCAGTAAATTTTCATATTTATAAATATTCCATATATGGTAATTTAGAACCATGATGTCATAGCTCTCAAATGGTCGCTTCCATATCCGCTTTAACAGAAACTTCAAATGATCATATCTTCTTTGTTTATCATCCGATTTTGATAATTCTTTCACCCGTATTCAAGTATTTCAGAACTCTCAATAATAAAGATGTTTTGGCTGTGTCGCTACATTCACTTTAATAATATAATAATATGAGGAAGTTGCCTTTAAAGTTAAGTTTTAATACTATTTATATAAGACTGGATAAGAGTGAGATCTTCCGCTGTTATTACACAACATGTGGTAATACAACATCATGCCCAGGGTTCGAAGATTTGTGATACGCGTAACGGGTTGTAGAAATTATAAGGAGCACATGTGCGATATTACAACACTGGTTTTCAGTGGTTTCTAAACAGGTACTCGGAAGATGATTTTATTTTAAATAAAAGGCAAGTTCCGCGTGGCACCATTTGTATGTGTTAAATTATATTTAATTTAATGACTACCGACAATAAATAGTCACACGGACCGATGGGCTATCAAGGACGCTCGGTCCGTACAAAAAACTGGTTTCGGACCGACGGACGCCCATTAAGGCCGAACCTTATTATTTATTATAATCGCATGTGATTCCATTTGATATTTATAAAAGTATAACTGAAGACAATTGAGGAAAATTGAATTTAATCATACATGACACAACCAAACCAGTGACAAAATAAAAGTACACGATTGTATGTGTTACAAGCAACCATTAAAAGATAACCAACATGTATGTCTAATTATTTGCCCGAACAAATCCATACTTGTACATTATTAAAACACCAGACACAAGCAAAATGTGTACTTCAAGAAATCCACCATCACTCAAGCCTGACACAAAGTAATTTTCATAGAAAATTGTGGTACTTCAATAGAATTTGTTAAACTTAACACGCATAATCAGAATACTTCTGTTGTTGTCCATACATTTAATTTAGTCTCGTCACTTTCTTCCTGTTATTCCCAGTTATCCTTGCACTTCAGCATTAGTCTCATTGGTCTGTGCTATCAAACCATCCATGTTCTGAATGGAAAGATGTTTAAACGCTTATCAACACATCATAGGTTATTTAGAGCCACCCAGAGATAGATGAAGAATACATGACGTAAATAGAAATCCACGTCCTCCTCTTACACCGGTTTATGTCACCATCAGACGGATGCGGCTACGTGCATTGCCAAAGAACAAACCAACGAAACTCGGTGGCACCGCAGGTTTGAACCCGGGTCGTCAACATTTTAACCCAAAGGCAATGGCTTGTATTTTGAGTCCACAGCCTGTAAGTCTGCCCTACACCAACTCCCAGGCAGTTTTGAAAGTGTAGCTGTCTAGCTTTTGCAACACCGGATTCTGGTTAATCTGAAATGAATCAATTATGTCTAATAAAATTGCTGCATTTAGAAACAAGTGATCAGTTATTTTCTTCAAAACTGGGTTCGCGATTTTTTTTTAATGAAACTATTGCTAGAGGTATAAAGATAAATTAATGTGCAGACAATTATATGCAGTATAATTATCTGTTATTTTGTAAAGATTGCTGCATCTTTAATACATTTTCTTCAATATGCCAATGCATAAAAGTATCACACAATCATTCTTTTTGATAGCAAATACAATATATTTTGGTCAGAAGTATCTCAAACTTACTATTTTACAAGGACATGGAACACTTCAGTTTTGAGACTGTCCCAATTGGAGCTTCTCTGCACTTGCCATTGATGATTTGTCCTTCTATCCAGAGATGTATTCTATCCACTGAAACAAAAAAATACCGTTTATTTCATATTTTAATACTTAATAGATGTTTCCAGTTATAAATGGATATTTAAACTACTGTCCAACATGTAACCTACATGTAGTACAAAGTGTGTGGATGCAGGGTGGGTGGGGTAACTGAAAAAGGCTCTGTGCAGTAAACGGATATCTTCGCTTGTCATGTTTATCGATAAACACTTCGGAAATTATATAAATATAATCTAAATATTAACGTCCTTTTTTCGTTGAAACATGAAGCTCGCAAATATTCCGAGTTTCTCAATAAAAACACACCCAGTCGTGTAAAAGAACTTTAGAAATTATGCCATGCCCATAATATTTCAACTCAATCGTCCCTAAAAAAGTTCTGTTGGGAAATATATCTTTAACAAATTGCCAAAAAATAAGTAATATTGATAAAATAAAACAATATCCGATGCTTGCTTCCTACCTGTAACTGTTCAGAAAATCGGCAAACGCGGATAAGCCACCATGCTACCTGCGACAGCACAACATTACACAGCGTGTTGAAAAAGTGTCCTTGTTATGACGTCACGCAACTTGACAGGGGAGATAAATCGATAAGTGGCCTACTTATTGGAAAGGCGTATAAATAGCACAAACGGACCCGACCGTAATAGAAAACGTAAACAAAGGACCGGAAACCCTCTATTATACCAACACATTGAACAAAATAGTTGACATGTTAGGACTCGACTTCAGTGCAGACGTTCATAATTTTAATTATTTATTGGCAGTTAATTAACAAGTGTTATACATGTATAAAAAGTCTTCCCAATGACCATTTTGTAGTTGAATCCACGGAGTGATTTTGTACTGGCTTAATAAAACTCGCATATAAAACAACAACTACCAACAACAACAATACCAACAACAACGAAACCACTACCAACAATTAACCATACCACCATCAACAGGAGCAACAACAACAAGATCCAACACCCACTGCCATTTCTAAAATTCAACTAAACACATCCATGGTCACTTATGAAATGTACTCTATCTTTAATAGAAGTCGCATTCTTCATAACAAGAAGTGTACATGTTGATACATGTATTGTCTGAACTCGGCTTAACAAGTCACTGAAGCCATTTCTATAAAAAGTTGATCATGTATTACTTTAAATATTAAGTCGCCCAGGTAACGGATTAACTTTCAACCATTAAGGGATTAAATAGTAAATTTTTCAGCGATTTATAGTCACGTTTATACGTTATAAAAAATTATATCCGTATATTTTCAGCATTTTTATACCTACCTACATATAATTATATACCAAAATATTCGGAATTCCACGCGCTATCTGCTGGTATATACAAATGTGAACCTTTGTTTCGGAAAATAACTCAAAATCAGTTTTACAGCCGTAAAGTATCATTTAATGTCTAATGTTCAATTTTATTTCATTTTCTAATACATCTCAAGAAGACCTTTCGAAAAAAACCTAGGGTTCTCGCGTCGATTTTGTTTGCTTTTAGAGTTATTGCATAAGAGCGGTTTTTAAACTTTTTTAATTTGTAACTTAAACCATATAAAACTGATACCATTTGATATATCTGTTCATGCTGATTCTAAAAATGTATACTATTGTTTACCTATCTCTTATAGTTACGGCGATATTACTGTTTAGGTGTCACGTGACATAATTGGTAGACTCCGATTGGTCCAAACTTTACCCATAATTACCTCGTAAAGGACCGAATCCTATCGTGTTTTATATCATTTTATATCATTTTAAAAGTATTTTGAAGAGCTATTTGTTGGTAGACCAAAACCGGAAACGCTAGATTTCTATAAATACACTATTCAACTTTTATAATCGGTCTACCAGATTTTTGAAAATAACACGAATACTAAAAACTGGAAATCACCGAAACACATACCAATATTTTATTAAGTTTATCAACAAGGTTTTAGTTCAATTAAGGCAGAATAAGTTTTATAAATCGCTAGCGATATTTGTTAAACGACCCCAGATAAAATTTTCAAATGAAAATATGAATTATTAAAAAAATATATAATTCTTTGAAAAGTGACCGATTATAAAAGTTGAGTACTGTAGTTACTATTTGATCAATAACAGAGCATACGGGTTTGAACAAGTTTGAACAGGTATAAATAACTATGACATTACAATTTACATTATATAAATAACTATAATTAGCAACGACCATTAAGTACTGAGGAGGAGGAGAATTAAGAAGGAGGAGGAGGAGGATTGAGGAGGAGGAGGAGTTAAGGTATTGTCGGGGTACTGTGATGGTACTGTCAGGGTACTGTGGGGTACTGTCAGGGTACTGTTGGGTACTGTTGGGTACTTGACAGGGTACTATGGGTGTACTGTCAGGGTACTATAAGGTAATGTAAAATTATTTGAGGAGGAGGATTGAGAGGATTAGGAGGATTGAAGAGGAGGATTGAAGAGGAGGAGGAGGAGGCGACAGGAGGAGGGAGGATTGAGGAGGAGGGGAGAAGGATTGAGAAATAAGTCCCCGAAATCGTTTATAATAGTACCTAACGCTGACTAATTGATGACAGAGTTGTCTCATATCGATAGTACAACTTAAAACTCCCGCTGTAGACTATGTTAGTGAGATGCATGATGCGTCCTCTGCGGGAATGATAAGGAAAATGAGGCGGCGATATTTCGTTTCTACCTTTTATTACATGATTCATACATTTATTAATAGTAACATTATTCAACAAGGTTTGTTTATGAGTCATTGCTTATTCTAAAAAAAATCATTTCAGCAAGATGTGTATACGAGCCATAGCTAATCTAACTCCTGATCGGATTGATTATTCATGATGAATATAGCGGTAAGTGGTATGCCACTACTCTCCATATTTTTACGGTCATGCGCAGTAGTTAATATCTGTAGACAAATTGACCAGAACTCCTAGGTTGAACAAATCCGGGTGTAGTGGTTGATTGACCAAATTTGAATCCAGAGGTCGAGAGAAAAATAGTTTGAGTTGTTGCCCGAATTGAATCCAGATGTCGATGGAACAGCTGTTTGTGATGTAGTTGATTGTCCAAAATTGAAACCAGACTGCTCGAGATGAAAGGGGTCCGATCCTCCGATCATTTTTAAAAAGAAGCAGCTTGGTGACCATTTCCTATGTTCCATCCTCGGATCATCAGATCTTTCCCAATCTTATATTAATACATTGCAGGCGAAACGATGTGTCTTATCAAATTGTTCCATGTTGGAAATACTCGCGCATCTGTTTCCTATATGTTTTAGAGTCGAACACAGAACGAAGAATGAAGTACCAATGGCTTATTTCATGTTTATATAGCTTTGAGCTCGTGAGTCATCGGTAAAAACCTCAATGAGTCATAACCATCTGTTAACGTTCCCACGGTTTTATTAGGTTGGCACGTCTGTATTCGTCAAATAAATGTTTGATGATAATTTCATCAAAAACGATGTCGCGCAGCCACTCTTATAATGTACACCATCGCTTCTTACCTTGTATTTTGCAGGAACATACGAAAGAATTGTACGTTTCCCTTTGACTTAATGCAGCTTCCAAACAACGAATGACAACACTCCTCACTCATTCATGAGGAATACTGATGTATCATACGATTGATTGGATTGAATAAATGACAACGACAATACTATTTTATTCTACATTTTTATTGTCATATATTCTGTATACTAATAATACAATATATAAAAGACACATTAATTTGTTTTTCTTTACAAATGTTCCCAATAACTTTTATTTCGGTTACATCACGCACATTTATTTTCGTTTGTATAATACATCCAACAGTTAGATAGGTTACATAACGCACATTTTCGTCTGTACAGTACATCCAACAATTTGATGTTATTTAACAATTGTCATTGTCTGCATGTCTCATTTCCTAAAAGACAGTTTGTAAGGCGTTCCTTGCTTGTATTTTGTCTGCTTACGTTTTCTTTCAACATATACGTGTTTTGCGGCTAACTGATCTATTCCTTGTCTGGCGCTGTAGAGCATCCATTCTTCTTCCTTTCCCGTTGAGTATTGTCTTATCCACCAATCAAATAATATAGTCGCCTCTTATAAGTCCCTACTATATTGAGATTTGGCTATTTCCAAAGCCGTCGCGACCGGTGTCACCAATTTAAATTCCATGTTTGTTTGGTTCTGACTCAATGTGCTAACTGGTTCTTACGCATTTTAAACTGTGTCTTCAACTTGATCACTCTCGTGGTCACTGTCAACTTCATTTTTTTCTGGGATAAATATCTCGTTCAATTTATGTTTGTGTAAACGAATACCCTCTTTTATGGATAAACGTACTGGTAAATGAGTCACTTCTCGCACTCGTTTAACCGTTTCCATGATAGATGCGTACAATGAGCACGTGTCTATATAGAATATGAATAACAGCTCTTCGGCCAAGTACTCCCTAGCCGATTTACGAAGTTCGGGCAGCATGTCATTTATCATTTTGCGTTCCGCTAACCTAGGTCTATCCTCAGGGTGGCAGTCTATCGCCTGGTCAAGGGAATGGCAAAAAGAGAAAACGTCTTGAAAGTGATAATGACGAATCAGATAGTGAAGAATCAGATGAAGACAGTCTAACAGTATTTTTAACAACATTTCCAATAGTTATTTTTCACAGAAAACTATTAGGTATTTGAGTCTTGCTTTCACGTGCCTTCCAAAGGTGATTTCTTATTTCAACATCCGTTGGTTTTAGTGAAGGCAATATATACTCGTTTGAACTGTCTTCATCTGATTCTTCACTATCTGATTCGTCATTATCATTTTCAAGACTTTTTCTCTTTTTGCCATTCCCTTGACCAATGGCCCGGATACCCGGGGCACTGAATACTCGTTTATACTGTCTTCATTTTCATCCTCTCTGTCATTTCCTGGATCACCGGCCCTACTGTTAAAAATGTTGGTCATCAGTCATTCGTGTTCGAGTGTATTGGCCTTAAACGCCACTAGATACCCGAAGGGTCGTTTTAACCGCTTCCACGTATTGTCGCAAAAATGTTTTACTCGTCAAAGGATAAATCCTTCTCGCCAATGTCGATACCTGCTGTCTATCGATGGGATTGTTGAACAAAACCAAATACTGAGTGTTTAAGACTATATCTCTACAGGCTTTACCATGTGGAAACAGATTGTGCGTCAAATACACTATCGATATGTTCCGGTGGTGTGATCCTTTCGTAAATAGGTCGGCGATCCTCTTGTCACATTTGGCATCCGTCATGAGATTGTCAAAGATAATCAGGTTAGGTGTTTTTGGGTCAATAAAATCTGACCCGTTCAAATGATTAGGGATACCGCTAATGAATTCAATGGATGGCAGTATTATGTTAAATTCATCGTAAAGCAGTTGTCATTGACCGTAACACCATATTATTCTTTGAGGGAGAGGGTGTATCAAAGTAGAAAGCAAAATTTTTCGGGTCCAATGCGTTTTTCCCACTACCACTGGGACCCTTTAACATCATGGTAAAAGGATGGTGGAATACAATGTCATGGGAAGGTGAAGCCATTTCTTTATATTTTCCATCAGAGTGTTTGATGTTTTTATGTCTGTGTAAGTTGTCAGATCTATTAAAGGCTGCACCGCATTCCGCGCAGGAAAATATGATTTTGACGTACATTTATGATTACCCCTTCTTACGTTATTGCTTCTTCTCCTCCTCCTCTTCCTCCTCCTCCTCATCATTCTTCCGCCGCCGCCGCCTCCTCCTCCTCCTCCTCCTCCTCCTCCTCCTCCTCCTCCTCCTCCTCCTCCTCCTCCTCCTCCTCTTCCTCCTCCTCCACCTCCTCCTCCTCCTCTTCCTCCTCCATAGGATCATCAATCCTCCTCCTCATCCTCCTTCTCCTCAATCCACCTCCTCTGTTCTTCCTCCTCCTCCTCAATTCTCCTCCTCCTCCTCTTCCTTCTCCTCAATTTTCCTCCTCTTCAATCCTTCTCCTCCTCAATTCTCCTCCTCCTCCTCAGTACTTAATGGTCGTTGCTAATTATAGAATCCAAACGTCCTAGTTATTTATATACATGTAAATTTAATGTCATAGTTATTTATACCTTTTCAAACTTGTTTCAAATACTTATGCTTTGCTATTGATCAAATAGTAACTATTTATAGAAATCTAACGTTTCCGGTTTTGGTCTACAATCAAATAGCTCTTGAATATACTTTTAAAATGATACCAAACACGATAGGATTCGGTCCATTATGAGGTAATTATGGGTAAAGTTTGGACCAATCAGAGTTTACCAATTATGTCACGTGACACCTAAACAGTAATATCACCGTATTTATAAGATATAGGTAAACAAAAGTATATATTTTTAGAATCAGCGTGAACAGATCTATCAAATGGTATCAGTTGTATATGGTTTAAATTACAAATTAAAAAAGTTTAAAAAACTGATCTTGTGCAATAACTCCAAAAGTGAACAAAATCGACGCGAGAACCTAGGTTTTTTCGAAAGGTCTGATGTATTAGAAAATGAAATAAAATTGAACATTAGACATTAAATGATACTCTATGGCTGTAAAACTGATTTTGAGTTATTTTCCTAAACAAAGGTTTCACATTTGAATATACCATCAGATAGCGCGTGAAATTCCGAATATTTTGGTATATAATTATATGTAGGTAGGTAGAAAAAGTTGAAAATATACGGATATTATTATTTTTATAACGTATAAACATGACTCTATAAATCTCTGAAAAATTTACGATTTAATTCCATTAATGGTTAAAAGTTAATCCGTTACCTGGGCGACTTAATATTTATAGTAAATACATGATCAACTTTCTATAGAAATGGCTTCAATGACTTGTTAAGCCGAGTTCAAATCACAATTTTTGGACAAAATATGTATCAACATGTACAATTCTCCTTATGAAGAATACGACTTCTTTTAAAGATAGAGTACATTTCATAAGTGACCATGGATGTGTTTAGTTGAATTTTAGAAATTCCAGTGGGTGTTGGATGTTGTTGTTGTTGATGGTGGTGTGGTTAATTGTTGGTAGTGGTGTCGTTGTTGATGGTATTGTTGTTGTTGTAGTTGTTGTTGTTGCTGATCTTGTTGTTGGTGTTGCTGCTGTTGTGTTTGGTGGTGCTGTTGTTGGTGGTTGGGGTGTTGGTGGTGGTGATGAGATTGGATATGCGAGTTTTATTAAGCCAGTACAAAATCACTCCGTGGATTCAACTACAAAATGGTCATTGGCAAGACTTTGTACACATGTATAACACTTGTGAATTAACTGCCAATAAATAACTAAAATTATGAACATCCGCAGTCGAGTCCTAACATGTCAAATCTTGTTTTCAAAGTATTGGTATAATAGTGGGTTTCCGGTCCTTTCTTTAGGTTTTCTATTACGGTCGGAGGTCAATTCATTGTGTCAATATCTTTTATTCGAGCATCCTGGTAGTAATCTCCTTTACGGTTTTTATACAAAAGGAACTCAGACATCCTGTCTCTACAATGTATACAGATTAAGTCTAAATGGCAATACCTTTTATTCGAACATCCTGTCCCTAATCCCCTCTGAGGTTTTAATACAAAAGGACGCAGACATCCTGTCTCTAAAATGTCCAAATATTAAGTCTAAATGTCAATACCTTTTATTCGAACATCCTGTCCCCTAAACCCCTTTGCCGTTTTTATACAAAAGAAACTCAGACATCCTGTCTCTCAATAGTGTCGA
>JAWPHD010025906.1:0-14882 GCA_037043455.1 Cyrtodaria siliqua | reverse complement strand
CGTTCTTACGCATATATATTCAGTTCTTACACATATATATTCAGTTCTTACGCATATATATTACGTTCTTACACATATATATTCCGTTCTTACGTATATATATTCTTACACGTATATATTCCGTTCTTACACATATATATTCCGTTCTTACACATATATATTCCGTTCTTACGCATATATATTCAGTTCTTCCTCATATATATTCCGTTCTTACGCATATTTATTCAGTTCTTACGCATATATATTCAGTTCTTACGCATATATTCAGTTCTTACACATATATATTCAGTTCTTACACATATATTTTCAGTTCTTACACAAATATATTCCATTCTTACACATATATATTGCGTTCTTACACATATATATTCATTTCTTACACATATATGTTCAGTTATTACATATATATATTCATTTCTTACGCATATATATTCCGTTCTTACGCATATATATTCAGTTCTTACGCATATATATTCCGTTCTTACGCATATATATTCAGTTCTTACGCATGAATATTCCGTTCTAACACATATATATTCCGTTCTTACGCATATATATTCTTACACGTATATATTCCGTTCTTACACATATATATTCCGTTCTTACACATATATATTCCGTTCTTACACATATATATATTCAGTTCTTACGCATATATATTCCGTTCTTATGCATATATATTCCGTTCTTACGCATATATATTCAGTTCTTACGCATATGTATTCATTTCTTACACATATATGTTCAGTTCTTACGCAGATATATTCAGTTTTACGCATATATATTCAGTTATTACACATATATATTGCGTTCTTACACATATATATTCCGTTCTTACACATATATAATCAGTTCTTACACATATCTATTCACATCTTAGACATATATATTCCGTTCTTAGACATACATATTCCGTTCTTACACATATATATTCCGTTCTTACGCATATATATTCAGTTCTAACGCATATATGTGCAGTTATTACGCATATATGTTCAGTTATTACGCATATATGTTCAGTTCTTACGCATATTTATTCAGTTCTTAAGCATATATATTCAGTTCTTACGCATATATATTCAGTTATTACGCATATATATTCAGTTCTTACACATATATATTCAGTTCTTACACATATATATTCAGTTCTTACACATATATATTCAGTTCTTACACATATATATTCCGTTCTTACACATATATATTCAGTTCTTACGCATATATATTCAGTTCTTACACATATATATTCAGTTCTTACGCATATATATTCCGTTTTTACACATATATATTCAGTTCTTACTCATATATATTCCGTTCTTACGCATATATTCCGTTCTTACGCATATATATTCCGTTCTTTCGCATATATATTCAGTTTTACGCATATATATTCAGTTCTTACGCATATATATTCAGTTCTTACACATATATATTCTTACACATATATTCCGTTCTTACACATATATATTCCGTTCTTACACATATATATTCCGTTCTTACACATATATATTCCGTTCTTACGCATATATATTCAGTTCTTACGCATATATATTCAGTTCTTACGCATATATATTACGTTCTTACACATATATATTCCGTTCTTACGTATATATATTCTTACACGTATATATTCCGTTCTTACACATATATATTCCGTTCTTACACATATATATTCCGTTCTTACGCATATATATTCAGTTCTTCCTCATATATATTCCGTTCTTACGCATATTTATTCAGTTCTTACGCATATATATTCAGTTCTTACGCATATATTCAGTTCTTACACATATATATTCAGTTCTTACACATATATTTTCAGTTCTTACACAAATATATTCCGTTCTTACACATATATATTGCGTTCTTACACATATATATTCATTTCTTACACATATATGTTCAGTTATTACATATATATATTCAGTTCTTACGCATATATATTCCGTTCTTACGCATATATATTCAGTTCTTACGCATATATATTCCGTTCTTACGCATATATATTCAGTTCTTACGCATGAATATTCCGTTCTAACACATATATATTCCGTTCTTACGCATATATATTCTTACACGTATATATTCCGTTCTTACACATATATATTCCGTTCTTACACATATAAATTCCGTTCTTACACATATATATATTCAGTTCTTACGCATATATATTCCGTTCTTATGCATATATATTCCGTTCTTACGCATATATATTCAGTTCTTACGCATATGTTTTCATTTCTTACACATATATGTTCAGTTCTTACGCAGATATATTCAGTTTTACGCATATATATTCAGTTATTACAAATATAGATTCCGTTCTTACACATATATATTCAGTTCCTACACATATATATTCCGTTCTTACACATATATATTGCGTTCTTACACATATATATTCCGTTCTTACACATATATAATCAGTTCTTACACATATCTATTCACATCTTAGACATATATATTCCGTTCTTAGACATACATATTCCGTTCTTACACATATATATTCCGTTCTTACGCATATATATTCAGTTCTAACGCATATATGTGCAGTTATTACGCATATATGTTCAGTAATTACGCATATAAGTTCAGTTCTTACGCATATTTATTCTGTTCTTAAGCATATATATTCAGTTCTTACGCATATATATTCAGTTATTACGCATATATATTCAGTTCTTACACATATATATTCAGTTCTTACACATATATATTCAGTTCTTACACATATATATTCAGTTCTTACACATATATATTCCGTTCTTACACATATATATTCAGTTCTTACGCATATATATTCAGTTCTTACACATATATATTCAGTTCTTACGCATATATATTCCGTTTTTACACATATATATTCAGTTCTTACTCATATATATTCCGTTCTTACGCATATATTCCGTTCTTACGCATATATATTCCGTTCTTTCGCATATATATTCAGTTTTACGCATATATATTCAGTTCTTACGCATATATATTCAGTTCTTACACATATATATTCTTACACATATATTCCGTTCTTACACATATATATTCCGTTCTTACACATATATATTCCGTTCTTACACATATATATTCCGTTCTTACGCATATATATTCAGTTCTTACGCATATATATTCAGTTCTTAAGCATATATATTCAGTTCTTACGCATATATATTCAGTTCTTACGCATATATATTCAGTTCTTACGCATATATATTCAGTTCTTACACATTTATATTCAGTTCTTTCGCATATATTCAGTTCTTACACATATATATTCAGTTTTTACACATATATATTCAGTTCTTACACATATATATTCCGTTCTTACACATATATATTCCGTACTTACACGTATATATTCCGTTCTTACACATATGTATTCAGTCCTTACTCATATATATTCAGTTCTTACACATATATATTCAGTTCTTACGCATATATATTCAGTTCTTACGCATATTTATTCAGTTTTACGCATATATATTCAGTTCATACACATATATATTCCCTTCTTACGCATATATATTCAGTTCTGAGGCATATATATTCAGTTCTAACGCATATATATTCAGTTCTTAGGCATATATATTCAGTTCTTACGCATATATATTCAGTTCTTACACATATATATTCAGTTCTTACGCATATATATTCAGTTCTTACGCATATATATTCAGTTTTACGCATATATATTCAGTTCATACACATATATATTCCGTTCTTACAAATATATTTTCAGTTCTTACGCATATATATTCAGTTCCAATGCATATATATTCAGTTCTTACGCATATATATTCAGTTCTTACGCATATATATTCAGTTCTTACACATATATTTCCGTTCTTACACATATATATATTCCGTTCTTACACATATATATTCCGTTCTTACGCATATATATTCAGTTCTTACACATATATATTCAGTTCTTACGCATATATATTCCGTTTTTACACATAAATATTCAGTTCTTACTCATATATATTCCGTTCTTACGCATATATATTCAGTTCTTACGCATATATATTCAGTTCTTACGCATATTTATTCCGTTCTTACGCATATATATTCAGTTCTTACGCATATATATTCAGTTCTTACGCATATATATTCAGTTCTTACGCATATATATTCAGTTCTTACGCATATATATTCAGTTCTTACACACATATATTCAGTTCTTACGCATATATATTCAGTTCTTACGCATATATATTCAGTTTTACGAATATATATTCAGTTCATACACATATATATTCAGTTCTTACACATATATATTCCGTTCTTACACGTACATATTCCGTTCTTACACATATATATTCCGTTCTTACACATATATTCCGTTCTTAAACATATATATTCCGTTCTTACACGTATATATTCCATTCTTACACATTTATATTCCGTTCTTACACATATATATTCCGTTCTTACACATATATTCAGTTCTTACGAATATATATTCCGTTCTTTCGCATTTATATTCAGTTTTACGCATATATATTCAGTTCTTACGCATATATATTCAGTTCTTACACATATATTCAGTTCTTACGCATATATATTACGTTCTTACACATATATATTCCGTTCTTACGCATATATATTCTTACACGTATATATTCCGTTCTTACACATATATATTCCGTTCTTACAAATATATATTCCGTTCTTACACATATATATTCAGTTCTCACGAATATATATTCCGTTCTTACGCATATATATTCAGTTCTTGCGCATATATATTCATTTCTTAAACATATATGTTCAGTTCTTACGCATATATATTCAGTTTTACGCATATATATTCAGTTATTACAAATATATATTCCGTTCTTACGCATATATATTCAGTTCTTACGATATATATTCATTTCTTACACATATATGTTCAGTTCTTACGCATATATGTTCAGTTCTTACGCATATATAATCCGTTCAAATGCATATATATTCCGTTCTTACACATATATATTCCGTTCTTACACGTATATATTCCGTTCTTACACGTATATATTCCGTTCTTACACATATATATTCCGTTCTGTCACATAAATATTCCGTTCTTACACTTATATATTCCGTTCTTACACGTATATATTCCGTTCTTACACATATATATTCCGTTCTTACGCATATATATTCCGTTCTTATGCATATATATTCAGTTCTTACACATATATATTCAGTTCTTACACATATATATTCAGTTCTTGCACATATATAATCAGCTTTTACACATATATATTCCGTTCTTACACGTACATATTGCGTTCTTACACATATATATTCCGTTCTTACACATATATATTCCGTTCTAGCACATATATATACATTTCTTACACATATATATTCCGTTCTTACGCATATGTTCAGTTCTTACGCATATATGTTCAGTTCTTACGCATATATATTCCGTTCTAATGCATATATATTCCGTTCTTACAATTATATATTCCGTTCTTACACGTATATATTCCGTTCTAACACGTATAATTTCCGTTCTTACACGTTTATATTCCGTTCTTACACATATATTCCGTTCTTTCACGTATATATTCAGTTCGTACACATATTCATTCACTTCTTACACATATATATTCCGTTCTTACACATATATATTCCGTTCTTACACATATATATTCCGTTCTTACACATATATATTCCGTTCTTACACATATATATTCCGTTCTTAAGCATATATATTCAGTTCTTACGCATATATATTCAGTTCTTACGCATATACATTCAGTTCTTACACATATATATTCCGTTCTTACACATATATATTCCGTTCTTACACATATATATTCCGTTCAGACACATATATATTCCGTTCTTACACGTACATATTCCTTTCTTACACATATATATTCCGTTCTTACACATATATATTCCGTTCTTACGCATATATTTTCATTTCATACACATATATGTTCAGTTCTTACACATATATATTTCGTTTTTACACATATATATTCCGTTCTTACACATATATATTCCGTTCTTACACATATATATTCCGTTCTTACACGTATATATTCCGTTCTTACACATATATATTCCGTTATTACACATATATATTCCGTTCTTACACATATATTCCGTTCTTACGCATATATATTCTGTTCTTTCGCATATATATTCAGTTTTACGCATATATATTCAGTTCTTACGCATATATATTCAGTTCTTACACATATATATTCTTACACATATATTCCGTTCTTACACATATATATTCCGTTCTTATACATATATATTCCGTTCTTACGCATATATATTCAGCTCTTACGCATATATATTCAGTTCTTACGCATATATATTCAGTTCTAAAGCATATATATTCAGTTCTTACGCATATATATTCAGTTCTTACGCATATATATTCAGTTCTTACGCATAAATATTCAGTTCTTACACATTTATATTCAGTTCTTTCGCATATATTCAGTTCTTACACATATATATTCAGTTTTTACACATATATATTCCGTTCTTACACATATATATTCCGTTCTTACGCATATATATTCAGTTCTTACACATATATATTCAGTTCTTACGCATATATATTACGTTCTTACACATATATATTCCGTTCTTACGCATATATATTCTTACACGTATATATTCCGTTCTTACACATATATATTCCGTTCTTACACATATATATTCCGTTCTTACACATATATATTCAGTTCTCACGCATATATATTCCGTTCTTACACATATATATTCCGTTCTTACGCATATATATTCAGTTCTTGCGCATATATATTCATTTCTTAAACATATATGTTCAGTTCTTACGCATATATATTCAGTTTTACGCATATATATTCAGTTATTACAAATATATATTCCGTTCTCGCATATATATTCAGTTCTTACGATATATATTCATTTCTTACACATATATGTTCAGTTCTTACGCATATATGTTCAGTTCTTACGCATATATAATCCGTTCAAATGCATATATATTCCGTTCTTACACATATATATTCCGTTCTTACACGTATATATTCCGTTCTTACACGTATATATTCCGTTCTTACACATATATATTCCGTTCTTTCACATAAATATACCGTTCTTACACTTATATATTCCGTTCTTACACGTATATATTCCGTTCTTACACATATATATTCCGTTCTTACGCATATATATTCCGTTCTTATGCATATATATTCAGTTCTTACACATATATATTCAGTTCTTACACATATATATTCAGTTCTTGCACATATATAATCAGCTTTTACACATATATATTCCGTTCTTACACGTACATATTGCGTTCTTACACGTATATATTCCGTTCTTACACATATATATTCCGTTCTTGCACATATATATACATTTCTTACACATATATATTCAGTTCTTACGCATATGTTCAGTTCTTACGCATATATGTTCAGTTCTTACGCATATATATTCCGTTCTAATGCATATATATTCCGTTCTTACACTTATATATTCCGTTCTTACAGGTATTTATTCCGTTTTTACACGTATATATTCCGTTCTTACATGTAGATATTCCGTTCTAACACGTATATATTCCGTTCTTACACGTTTATATTCCGTTCTTACACATATATTCCGTTCTTTCACGTATATATTCAGTTCTTACACATATTCATTCACTTCTTACACATATATATTCCGTTCTTACACATATATATTCCGTTCTTACACATATATATTCCGTTCTTACACATATATATTCCGTTCTTACACATATATATTCCGTTCTTAAGCATATATATTCAGTTCTTACGCATATATATTCAGTTCTTACGCATATATATTCAGTTCTTACACATATATATTCCGTTCTTACACATATATATTCCGTTCTTACACATATATATTCCGTTCAGACACATATATATTCCGTTCTTACACGTACATATTCCTTTCTTACACATATATATTCCGTTCTTACACATATATATTCCGTTCTTACGCATATATTTTCATTTCTTACACATATATGTTCAGTTCTTACACATATATATTTCGTTTTTACACATATATATTCCGTTCTTACACATATATATTCCGTTCTTACACATATATATTCCGTTCTTACACGTATATATTCCGTTCTTACACATATATATTCCGTTATTACACATATATATTCCGTTCTTACACATATATTCCGTTCTTACCCATATATATTCCGTTCTTTCGCATATATATTCAGTTTTACGCATATATATTCAGTTCTTACGCATATATATTCAGTTCTTACACATATATATTCTTACACATATATTCCGTTCTTACACATATATATTCCGTTCTTACACATATATATTCCGTTCTTACACATATATATTCCGTTCTTACGCATATATATTCAGTTCTTACGCATATATATTCAGTTCTTAAGCATATATATTCAGTTCTTACGCATATATATTCAGCTCTTACGCATATATATTCAGTTCTTACGCATATATATTCAGTTCTTACACATTTATATTCAGTTCTTTCGCATATATTCAGTTCTTACACATATATATTCAGTTTTTACACATATATATTCAGTTCTTACACATATATATTCCGTTCTTACACATATATATTCCGTACTTACACGTATATATTCCGTTCTTACACATATGTATTCAGTTTTTACTCATATATATTCAGTTCTTACACATATATATTCAGTTCTTACGCATATATATTCAGTTCTTACGCATATTTATTCAGTTTTACGCATATATATTCAGTTCATACACATATATATTCCGTTCTAACGCATATATATTCAGTTCTGAGGCATATATATTCAGTTCTAACGCATATATATTCAGTTCTTAGGCATATATATTCAGTTCTTACGCATATATATTCAGTTCTTACACATATATATTCAGTTCTTACGCATATATATTCAGTTCTTACGCATATATATTCAGTTTTACGCATATATATTCAGTTTATACACATATATATTCCGTTCTTACAAATATATTTTCAGTTCTTACGCATATATATTCAGTTCCAATGCATATATATTCAGTTCTTACGCATATATATTCAGTTCTTACGCATATATATTCAGTTCTTACACATATATTTCCGTTCTTACACATATATATATTCCGTTCTTACACATATATATTCCGTTCTTACGCATATATATTCAGTTCTTACACATATATATTCAGTTCTTACGCATATATATTCCGTTTTTACACATATATATTCAGTTCTTACTCATATATATTCCGTTCTTACGCATATATATTCAGTTCTTACGCATATATATTCAGTTCTTACGCATATATATTAGGCAATTACGCATATATATACAGTTCTTACACATATATATTCAGTTCTTACACATATATATTTAGTTCTTACACATATATATTCCGTTCTTACACATATATATTCCGTTCTTACACATATATATTTCGTTCTTACGCATATATATTCCGTTCTTACGCATATGCGTTCTTACGCATATATATTCCGTTCTTACGCATATATATTCAGTTCTTACTCATATATATTCCGTTCTTACGCATATATATTCAGTTCTTACGCATATATTTTCAGTTCTTACGCATATATATTAGGTACTTACGCATATATATTCAGTTATTACACATATATATTCCTTTCTTACAAATATATATTCAGTTCTTACACATATATTCTGTTCTTACACATATATATTCCGTTCGTACACACATATATTGCATTCTTACACATATATATTCATTTCTTACATATATATGTTCAGTTCTTACACATATATATTCAGTTCTTACGCATATATATTCCATTCTTACGCATATATATTCAGTTCTTACGCATATATATTCCGTTCTTACGCATATATATTAAGTTCTTACGCATATATATTCCGTTCTTACACATATATATTCCGTTCTTACGCATATATATTCTTACACGTATATATTCCGTTCTCACACATATATATTCCGTTCTTACACATATATATTCCGTTCTTACACATATATATTCCGTTCTTACGCATATATATTCCGTTCTAACCCGTATATATTCCGTTCTTACACATATATATTCCGTTCTTACACATATTTATTCCGTTCTTACACATATATTCCGTTCTTACGCATATATATTCCGTTCCTTCGCATATATATTCAGTTTTACGCATATATATTCAGTTCTTACGCATATATATTCAGTTCTTACACATATATATTCAGTTCTTACGCATATATATTCAGTTCTTACGCATATTTATTCAGTTTTACGCATATATATTCAGTTCATACACATATATATTCCGTTCTTACGCATATATATTCAGTTCTGACGCATATATATTCAGTTCTAACGCATATATATTCAGTTCTTACGCATATATATTCAGTTCTTACGCATATATATTCAGTTCTTACACATATATATTCCGTTCTTACACATATGTATTCCGTTCTTACACATATATATTACGTTCTTACACATATATATTTCGTTCTTACACGTACATATTCCGTTATTACACATATATATTCCGTTTTTACACATATATATTCCTTTTTAATGCATATATATTCCGTTCTTACACATATATATTCCGTTCTTACACATATATATTCCGTTCTTACACGTATATATTTCGTTCTTACATATATATATTCCGTTTTTACACATATATATTCCGTTCTTACACGTATATATTCTGTTCTTACACATATATTCCCTTCTTACACGTATATATTCCGTTCTTACACATATATATTCCGTTCTTACACATACATATTCCGTTCTTACACATGTTTATTTCGTTCTTACACATATATATTCCGTTCTTACACATATATATTCAGTTCTTACACATATATATTCACTTCTTACACATATATATTCAGTTCTTACACATATATTTTCAGTTCTTACACATATATATTCACTTCTTACACATATATATTCCGTTCTTACACATATATATTCACTTCTAACACATATATATTCTGTTCTTACACATATATATTCAGTTCATACGCATATACATTCCGTTCTTACACATATATATTCCGTTCTTACACCTATATATTCCGTTCTTACGCATAAATATTCAGTTCTTACGCCTATATATTCATTTCTTACACATATACGTTCAGTTCTTACGCATATATATTCAGTTCTTACACATATATATTCAGTTCTTACACATATATATTCTGTTCTGACACATATATATTACGTTCTTACATATATATATTCCGTTCTTTCGCATATATATTCAGTTTTACGCATATATATTCAGTTCTTACGCAAATATATTCAGTTCTTACACATATATATTTAGTTCTTACACATATATATTCAGTTCTTACGCATATATATTCCGTTCTTACACATATATATTCAGTTCTTACGCATATATATTCTTACACATATATTCCGTTCTTACACATATATATTCCGTTCTTACACATATATATTCCGTTCTAACGCATATATATTCAGTTCTTCCTCATATATATTCCGTTCTTACGCATATATATTCAGTTCTTACGCATATATATTCAGTTCTTACGCATATATATTCAGTTCTTACACATATATATTCAGTTCTTACACATATATATTCAGTTGTTACACATATATATTCAGTTCTTACACATATATATTCCGTTCGTACACATATATATTCAGTTCTTACACATATATATTCCGTTCTTACACATATATATTCAGTTCTTACGCATATATATTCAGTTCTTACACATATATATTCAGTTCTTACGCATATATATTCAGTTCTTACGCATATATATTCAGTTTTAGGCATATATATTCAGTTCATACACATATATATTCCGTTCTTACGAATATATTCAGTTCTTACGCATATTTATTCCGTTCTTACGCATATATATTCAGTTCTTACGCATATATATTCAGTTCTTACGCATATATATTCAGTTCTTACACATATATATTCAGTTCTTACGCATTAATATTCAGTTTTACGCATATAAATTCAGTTCATACACATATATATTCCGTTCTTACACATATATATTCAGTTCTTACGCATATATATTCAGTTCTAACGCATATATATTCAGTTATTACGCATATATATTCAGTTCTTACACGCATATATTCAGTTCTTACGCATATATATTCAGTTCTTACGCATATAAATTCAGTTTTACGCATATATATTCTGTTCATACACATATATATTCAGTTCTTACACATATATATTCCGTTCTTACACGTACATATTCCGTTCTTACACATATATTTTCCGTTCTTACACATATATTCCGTTCTTAAACATATATATTCCGTTCTTACACGTACATATTCCGTTCTTACGCGTACATATTCCGTTCTTACACATATATATTCCGTTCTTACACATATATATTCCGTTCTTACGCATATATATTCAGTTCTTACGCATATATATTCCGTTCTTTCGCATTTATGTTCAGTTTTACGCATATATATTCAGTTCTTACGCATATATATTCAGTTCTTACACATATATATTCAGTTCTTACGCATATATATTACGTTCTTACACATATATATTCCGTTCTTACGCATATATATTCTTACACGTATATATTCCGTTCTTACACATATATATTCCGTTCTTACACATATATATTCCGTTCTTACACATATATATTCAGTTCTTACGCATATATATTCCGTTCTTACACATATATATTCCGTTCTTACGCATATATATTCATTTCTTGCGCATATATATTCATTTCTTAAAAATATATGTTCAGTTCTTACGCATATATATTCAGTTTTACGCATATATATTCAGTTATTACAAATATATATTCCGTTCTTACGCATATATATTCCGTTCTTACACATATATATTCCGTTCTTACGCATATATAGTCATTTCTTACACATATATTTTCAGTTCTTACACATATATATTTCGTTTTTACACATATATATTCCGTTCTTACACATATATATTTCGTTCTTACACGTATATATTCCGTTCTTACACATATATATTCCGTTCTTACACATATATATTCCGTTCTTACACATATATTCAGTTCTTACGCATATATATTCCGTTCTTTCGCATTTATATTCAGTTTTACGCATATATATTCAGTTCTTACGCATATATATTCAGTTCTTACACATATATATTCAGTTCTTACGCATATATATTACGTTCTTACACATATATATTCCGTTCTTACGCATATATATTCTTACACGTATATATTTCGTTCTTACACATATATATTCCGTTCTTACACATATATATTCCGTTCTTACACATATATATTCAGTTCTTACGCATATATATTCCGTTCTTACACATATATATTCCGTTCTTACGCATATATGTTCAGTTCTTGCGCATATATATTCATTTCTTAAACATATATGTTCAGTTCTTACGCATATATATTCAGTTTTACGCATATATATTCAGTTATTACAAATATATAGTCCGTTCTTACGCATATATATTCCGTTCTTACGCATATATATTCAGTTCTTGCGCATATATATTCATTTCTTAAACATATATGTTCAGTTCTTACGCATATATATTCAGTTTTACGCATATATATTCAGTTATTACAAATATATATTCCGTTCTTACGCATATATATTCCGTTCTTACGCATATATATTCATTTCTTACACATATATGTTCAGTTCTTACGCATATATGTTCAGTTCTTACGCATATATAATCCGTTCAAATGCATATATATTTCGTTCTTACACATATATATTCCGTTCTTACACGTATATATCGTTCTTACACGTATATATTCCGTTCTTACACATATATATTCCGTTCTTTCACATAAATATTCCGTTCTTACACTTATATATTCCGTTCTTACACGTATATATTCCGTTCTTACACATATATATTCCGTTCTTACGCATATATATTCCGTTCTTACACATATATATTCAATTCTTACACATATATATTCAGTTCTTGCACATATATAATCAGCTTTTACACATATATATTCCGTTCTTACAGGTACATATTGCGTTATTACACATATATATTCCGTTCTTACACATATATATTCCGTTCTTGCACATATATATTCCGTCCTTACACATATATATTCCGTTCTTACACGTACATATTCCGTTCTTACACGTATATATTCCGTTCTTACACATATATATTCCGTTCTTACTCATATTATTCCGTCCTTACGCGTATATATTCAGTTATTATGCATATATATTCATTTCTTACACATATATATTCACTTCTTACGCATATGTTCAGTTCTTACGCATATATGTTCAGTTCTTACGCATATATATTCCGTTCTAATGCATATATATTCCGTTCTTACACTTATATATTCCGTTCTTACACGTATATATTCCGTTTTTACACGTATAGATACCGTTCTTACACGTAGATATTCCGTTCTAACACGTATATATTCCGTTCTTACACGTTTATATTCCGTTCTTACACATATATTCCGTTCTTTCACATATATATTCAGTTCTTACACATATTCATTCACTTCTTACACATATATATTCCGTTCTTACACTTATATATTCCGTTCTTACACATATATATTCCGTTCTTACACATATATATTCCGTTCTTACACATATATATTCCGTTCTTACGCATATATATTCAGTTCTTACGCATATATTTTCAGTTCTTACACATATATATTCAGTTCTTACACATATATATTCCGTTCTTACACATATATATTCCGTTCTTACACATATATATTCCGTTCAGACACATATATATTCCGTTCTTACACGTACATATTCCTTTCTTACACATATATATTCCGTTCTTACACATATATATTCCGTTC
>JAWPHD010025905.1:0-14884 GCA_037043455.1 Cyrtodaria siliqua | reverse complement strand
GTACCAGTCAGATTTATTCCATAGAACTTTTAATTGTATACTACATTTATATTTGCCACAAAAGTTGTATTAAATAGTATATGTATATAACAAGTGTTTCAATCTGCAATATCATTGGTTCTGATCATTCCAATTGTTACAATCTGCAATCTGATTGGTTCTGATCATTCTAAATGTTACGATCTGCAATTTGATTGGTTCCGATCATTCAACATATAAGCGATCTCTAACAGTCATATCCACCAATGTTCTAAAAATGTTACCATAAAAGGAAAAACATGGAAAATTACAATCATATCCACCTTCACAATATTATACAAACATTTTTAAAAAGGAAAATTATGAGCAAAATTAAAGAAAATTTTGAAAAACGTTTTGTTGGCTATTCATATCACTATGGAATCACTACTATCTAATACCCTGCTTAATGTAAATTAGACAAACATTCCTTTCCTGTCCACTGTGATCATAAAAGTATCAAGTAGTTTTCCATATTTACCTTGTGGTCAGTCAGGAATTCTATACCTGAGAAAATGTTGATATTATGGCTGGTCAAGCTGGTCACTTACCATAAATATACATATCAATCTCATTAAAATCAGACCCTTTATCAGGTTACTGTTCGCTACTAAGCAATAGCGGAGAGTATCAAAGCGTAATTAGGATATGATTTTAATGAAATTGTATACATATAAACTGTGATGTCAAACAGTAGAAAATGGCCAACAACGTAAAGTGACCAGTAGTGGACATTACCATTGTCATCTGATTCTATCTCAAAAAAAAAAAAATCTTATCTATAAACTGATCAAAAAAAGGAAAGTTGAGCACAACTTTTTAAAGATGCAGATTAAACAAATGATTGATATTATATAAATTGTTTATAGCTTTTAGAAATGCTAAGTAAAGATGTGATTTTCAAAATTTGTGTTATTTTATTATTTTTCAAATGAAGAATCAGTTTGTTTGTTTGTATGGTGTTTTACGTCATTTTCACATGTAAGGTTATATACGACGGTCGAGTTTTTTGTGGTGGAGGCAGCCCACCCACTTTTCCTGGGTAGAACCAGTACTGTACACCTCCTGTCACCTGACGAAGAATCAGAATTACCTCCCACATAACAAAAAAAAAAAAAAATTGTTATACAAAGGTTTTGCTTTGAACAAATTTAATGTTTGGCATTGACAAAAAATGCCCATTCTGTCACTGTTTAAACCCTGCTAAAACGTGTTCACAAAACATTGTTATGTTCGAACAAAAACATTCCAAATCTCATTATTTTAAAATTTTCTCCCTTTTCATTGAAATGAGATTTTTTTTTGATAGCCTGTAAAAGTGTTCCCAGCATATTTACTTATTTTTATCACCGACTTTGTCTACAAATGACTCTGAAGCATTATTATTGGTCATATCTATGTCATTTTATCACTGACCCCGAATAAACATGGCTTCTTATAACTTCCATGGAATTGACATATTATATGACCTGAACACCTGGATAGTTTTGATACACGGTTTTGCAGTGTAATTTTGCTGTTATTTGGCGAGTTAGTTTCTTTAATAAATGAGTACCGGTACACATGTATATATACATAAACACCACTTGATTCCATTTCTATAATTTTTTAAAAATAATACTGGTAGTTGCCTTGCTTGACACTCAGCATATAAAAGGTAGAGCTAGGACAGCTCCCAGTGGGATTCGAACCCGCAGCGGTGAGAAGCGAGACGGTTTACACCGCAATGTCGTTAACCCCTCGGCCATGGAGACATTGATCCCAGTTTGAAGTCACCTTAAATCACTAATTATTAAGGTTTGTATACAAGGAACTAGAAAACGAGACCTTGTGTATAAGCGTTTATTCTTCCTCACTGTATTGTGTATAAGCGTTTATTCATCCTCACTGTATTGCACTGTAAGCGTTTATTCAACCTCGCTGTATTGTGTATAAGCGTTTATTCATCCTCACTGTATTGCACTGTAAGCGTTTATTCAACCTCGCTGTATTGTGTATAAGCGTTTATTCATCCTCGCTATATTGCAGTGTAAGCGTTAATTCAACCTCGCTGTATTGTGTATAAGCGTTTATTCATCCTCGCTATATTGCAGTGTAAGCGTTTATTCAACCTCGCTGTATTGTGTATAAGCGTTTATTCATCCTCGCTATATTGCAGTGTAAGCGTTTATTCAACCTCGCTGTATTGTGTATACGCGTTTATTCATCCTCGCTGTATTGTGTATAAGCGTTTATGCATCCTCGCTGTATTGCACTGGTCATTCTAGCCAGCAGACCTCGGCTTAAAGTCTCATATGAAGGACTGGTAAGGCAGGAAATACTTTTGAAATATTTCGATAATTAACCGGAATTCAATCCTGGCTGGGATTGAACGTGTGATCCCTGGTTACTAACCGGGATACGAACCACTACACCATGGCGCTACCTAATATATATAGATAATGAGACCTGCATAGTCATTCAACACGATGGAAGTTTCACTAACATCTAGCTTGCAGCTAAGATTTGCATAATGTTTTACATTTGCCATTTATCCTTAGGTTTATATATGTGAAGTTGAGCAGACGATAATCGTTACTTATATTTATCAATTAAATGTATCATAACCACGCATCAAGTTTCATACCAAACATGAAAACGGAAAATAATCCCTACCTTTATTATGAAAAAAAAATGGAGAGTTTTATGTACTTCAAAATTTAATAAACGCTATTATCATTATGTCATTTCGTGTAAGAAGATATTTTTACAAATATTATTTAAATAATACCTAATGAAAGCTGATATTTATGATAGAAGCATTGATAAAAGAGTACTTAAATAATTTATTAACGACAAGAATTTGACCCTGATTTCCTTTTGACATTTTGAAGGTTATTAAGGTTATTTCTGCAAAGAATAAACATATTCGATGAAACGTAACAGCAGTGTCTCATTTTAGTGGCAAGAATAATACAGACGCTATGTGTACAACTTTCTCGCCTCTCACCGCTTAAGTTCAAATCCCAATGGGAGCTTGACTTAATTGTCAAGTGAGGAAATGTTGATTCTTATGGATGGCAGGAGGTATACAGTACTGGTTCTACCCAGGTTAAAGTGGGTGGTCTGTCTCCACCACAAACAAATCGAACATTATATATAGCCTAAAATGTGCTGAAAATGATTTTTGCATGAGTGCTGGGAAATCAGATCTCACAGAGGAGGAGTGGGGGTGGGGGTGGGTGGAGGGGGTGTTTACATGAGTGCTGGAAAATCAGATCTCACAGAGAGGGGGGGAGGCGTGGGTTGTGGGGTTGGGAGCAGGCAGATGAACGTCACTCTCTGACAACAATAATCTTCATTACATCAACAATTGCATGACATCATTGTGTTAATAAATACAAAAGAGACGTCAATTTGTAAAATGTCATTGGTATGCAAAGAAAATAATCAATTACAGCTTTTTCAGTTTAGATCGGGACATTCCAACCCCCAGTATAACTGTTTTAATCCGATAAAAGCAGTTTTAACGCATGGTGGAATTCTCGATCTTCATCAGAAATGCATGAAAGATTTTATAATCTGGAAAAAAAACACGTCATTAGAAAAGAAAGGTGTCATATGAGATGGCCCCTAATGAAGATACACATTCATTAGTATAAAATGATTTCATGAGTACTGGAAACGGAGGTGCAACTCAGTGATCAGAACAGAGACTCAAGGCTGGGATGCAAATTCCCTTTCTGAACCAGATACCTACGATTCATTCTTTTTCTAACATACATTTGACATTTCGTAAAAAGAGATCTTTGAGAACTCTTTTTTGTTAGAATTTTGCGAATAATATGGAATGTATGTTTCTGAACTGCGACAACTGATTAAATGTTTATCCTGACTGCGCATGCTGTTTATCTGCACCAGTGGGTAATATTTTCCAGCATATGTGTAAAATGTGGATATTGTTATATGGGGCATAAAAACCTTAGTATGTTTGTGTCAAGATATATATATTTGTAAAATAACTATTAAAAGAAAATGCTAACACTCTATGAAAACACCAACAGACAAGAAAACAAATACTGTCCAAAGATAAAACAAGCTAATACTGTCTATGAAAACATGAAAGAACAAGAAAATACTGTAAAGAGATTCTTTGAAAACATTACAGAAGCAGCAAAAGATTCCTTGAAAACATCAAACAACAAGCAACTCTATACTGTCAGAAGATTCTATGAACACATCAAACAACAAGCAACTCTATACTGTCAGAAGATTCTATGAACACATCAAAAACAACAAGCAACTATATACTGTCAGAAGATCCTAAGAACACATCAAACAGCAAGCAACTATATACTGTCAGAAGATTCTATGAACACATCAAACAACAAGCAACTATATACTGTCAGAAGATTCTATGAACACATCAAACAACAAGCAACTATATACTGTCAGAAGATTCTATGAACACATCAAACAACAAGCAACTATATACTGTCAGAAGATTCTATGAACACATCAAACAACAAGCAACTATATATTGCAAAAAGATTTTATGAACACATCAAACAACAAGCAACTATATACTTTCAGAAGATTTTATGAACATATCAAACAACAAGCAACTATATACTGTCAGAAGATTCTATGAACACATCAAACAACAAGCAATTATACACTGTCAGAAGATTTTATGAACACATCAAACAACAAGCAACTATACACTGTCAGAAGATTCTATGAACACATCAAACAACAAGTAACTATATACTGTCAGAAGATTCTATGAACACATTAAACAACAAGCAATTATACACTGTCAGAAGATTTTATGAACACATCAAACAACAAGCAACTATATACTGTCAGAATATTCTATGAACACATCAAACAACAAGCAACTATACATTGCCAGAAGATTTTATGAACACATCAAACAACAAGCAACTATATACTGTCAGAAGATTTTATGAACACATCAATCAACAAGCAACTATATACTGTCAGAAGATTCTATGAACACATTAAACAACAAGCAATTATACACTGTCAGAAGATTTTATGAACACATCAAACAACAAGCAACTATACACTGTCAGAAGATTCTATGAACACATCAAACAACAAGCAACTATATACTGTCAGAAGAGTTTATGAACACATCAAACAACAAGCAACTATATACTGTCAGAAGATTCTATGATCACATCAAACAACAAGCAACTATATACTGTCAGAAGATTCTATGAACACATTAAACAACAAAGTTCAGAAGATTCTATGAAAACTCAACAGAAAGCTGACCCACAACCCTTTAACGACCATGAGCTACTCAACCCCAAATAAAAGATATTTAATTTTTATTTAAATTTGAGATGGGCAATAAAGAAAAAAACACTTACCATTCTACTTTTGAAAAACTTCCCATCATCAAGAAAGGTTGATACTATTTATATAATGGTGATATTCAAGAATGTTTATATTATGACGGAATGCCTTTGAAGTTGTATCAATCATCGCCGAGGTCGTCTCCGACCTTGTTTACCCCTTGCGAACAGGTATGATAACATACACACCTGAACTGGATGACAATAAGTTAAATATGATTGAAGAGGCAATATAATCCTGCCCCATATCAGCCCCCCTATAAGAGTCAAATACATTCATTAGATATGTATCTTCAGGTGGTATGATTTGTAATCGGAAGAGGATATCTTCTTGTAATGAGAAATTTATCAATCAGCAGCATGAAATATTTTATTGCATATTGCAACATCTTGCTAGAAAAAATTAAGTTACAAAAAAATGTCTCATTAGGCAAATTAAATTGTCTTCTGTTACTGATTTATATTTAAAGGCACATTAAGGCCAACTAGAAGGGTGTTCCACGCCTGCCGTGTGCTTATTTCAGCTTGGTTAGGTTGCAGGTTCAAGTTTTATGAAAAAGGGCATAACTCTGCCAAAATGAAAGTCAGGTTATTGGACATGTGTAAAAGCATTCCTTGGGTTTAGATGAAGATGTGCGTGAAGTTTCATGAACATAGGTCAAATTCTTTCAGGTTATGGACAACATGATCCCTAAGTGTCTGCCATGCTATGCAGATGACACAATATGAAAACAGAGTTTTAATAGTTTATTGTGTGATAAGTTACTAGAGTACATAATCATCATTATAAAATTATGCACCATTCAGCAACAAAATACCTAAAATATTCCCAGTAATATTAAAGGCCTATGTAAAAAAAAAAGTGTGTTTAGGAACCTTGTCTTTATAATGGACACACTGCAATCTTGAAATAGCTATCCCACCAAAAACAGCCAAATTTTACAAAATATGTACACCGTTTCTAGACCTACTGACACCGAGATATACCGGCTTTAACCAGCTAGGTCAAACCCAAAAATGGAGTTTCAAATTAAGAGTTACCAACGAGCAACAAATTAAGAGTTGCCAACTCATAATTCATTTTACGCATATTCATTCACGGGTATTTTAAGAACCCATAAATAAACATATACTTTTAAGTGGCACATATGCATTATTATATGACCTGAACACCAGGATAGAGTTTTGATAAACAGATTTGTATGTAATTATGCCGTTATTCGACTTTTTAAGACTTTAAAGGGAGTACATCATGCTTTGAGGCCTAATTTGTTTAAAACATAACAAAGTATGAAATGACCAATATAAAACGTGAAATAGTTCATAGATATAGATGGAACATTGAACGTTTCTTATAATACAGCGCAATAACTAAAAATTATAATTCACAACAAGTCTTAAAAAACCATAGAGAAATCCCCAAGTTATAAATAGCTGTCAAGCAGAGCAAATCGGCAATATCTACACATGACGCACGCTTTGCAATACATTGCGGTTTATTTTTACCACCAAGTTTAAAATATTAGCTATCCCTGGCGCGTCACCATAGTCAGGAAATTATAACCTTCTTTGGGTCATTTATTTTATATATTCAGCATAATTTCTTTTGGTATTTTATGGCTCATTTAGTTTATTTTCATCAATTAAATATATAAATAATGTAATTTGAACAATTCTAAAAATAATACCAATGCTGATATACTTCCATTGAATGTTCACAGAGCAATCTTGCTTATTTCAGATTAAGCGGGTGGGGTACAGGTTTTCAGCCTTAGACTAAGAATGTCTGTATGGGCAAATTAGTACACTGAAACATAACAGAGGGATTACGTAGTATTTATAACTGTAATGAACAAAAAAATGTTTAGCATGACTTTTTAGGGAAACAGATTAAACACATGAACATTGATATCATTGTTCGAAGAAATTAGAAAAGCAGCTAGGGTGTGATTTTCAAAAAATTGTGTTATTATTATTATTTTCTAAGCGATTCGTATCAGAATAACCTCTCATATATTAAAATCAACTTATTTCATTATACAAATTTCTTTGAAAAAATGTAACGTTTGGCACTGACAAGAATTGCCCATTCTGTTAATGTTTAATTAAAAAACACAGAAATGTGTTCAAAACCGATTGTTTAATTATCAAACAATAGATTCCAAATTTTGTAATTTTAAAATTACCTCCCTTTTCATTAAAATGAGAAGGATTTTCGATAATATGTATGTTCCCATCATATTTGCTTTAATTTTTTCACCGACTTCTTTTATAAATGACTTTGTAGCATTATTATTGGTCACTTTATCACTGACCGCCAACATACACAGCTTTAGTTTAAAGTTATTTCTTTTATATCGATTGTAACGAAAAAATACAACCGCTGCAAACACACCATCACACGCAGAGGGGTAGAACCGCACCATCATTTTTTATCATGCTCATTCAAGGTCTTGATCATGACACCGCGTATGCAAATGTGGAAATGTGGCTCCATTGTAAATGGAGTGTGTACTATAGAATTTGCAGCAACTCTGCAGTTCTGCAGGTAAGAAGGTTCTATACTACATATTTTTTTCTTGATGTAAATGGAGGATGAGCCTGACATTTTCATTCCTGTAAGGCGCCATATAACCTTTCATGTGTTGGTGCGCCTTAAAACCCAATTCAGTTCAGTAACAAAAGCTCTGAAACTTATTTTAATCACTCTCGATGTCTTCCTGGGTAGATAAAGTGTCTTACTCATGCAGGGACACACACAATCATATGGTCATGGCGGGGATTGAACCCACGACATTTAGATCATGGGTCCAACGCTCTACCAATAGACCACAGCAGCCCCCGGAATACACGGCTTTGTATCTCATCTATGGAAATGACATGCATTTCATGCGTTAAATTTATTTTGCTCAGCATATAATACAAATACAACATTGATGTATTTTATTCCATTCTTCCTCAAACAGTTTGCTATCTAACACCTGCATGTGAACAAACCCAGCCTTGACTAACATATACCCACGCAGATACATCACCTTAAAGTAAGTAGCATGCCAATTAATTATTTGACAGATTTGTTCATTTCTTCCATCTATCTTCTCTTTTTAGATATTAAATAGAAGCAGACCTAATTGATAATTTGTCAAAGTGTCTCAAAGAAACTGCATTATAGGGCCGATGTGTCATCATTACCATAATCACCCAACGTCATGGCTGATTGTCGACACTTATTTCTATTTGAACAAATTTGAACACTAAGCAATGAATTATAAAATCGGTGGCATGCTTTATAGATGACTGAATTAAAAAAGAAATATATATATATACTGAGTCAAAAAAGAAAGCGTGCAATCAAATTTGCATAATTTGCATAATCAACTCCATTACGAATATAACATCACTGTGAACTTTTTTACATGATAAAATATGTTGACACATCCTAACTTTATGTTTGAGAACTCTGTTAAACAAACTATAACCCGCCAAATAACAGCAAAATAACCATTTAAACTATTTAACTAAACTTTATCCAGGTGTTCAGGTCATATAACAATGCATATGTGCCATTTAAAAGTATAGGTTTATTGGATTCTTAAAATACCCATGATTGAATATGCATAAATGGTAACTCTTAATTTGACGCTCCATTTTTGGAGTTGGGCCTGGCTAGTTCAAGCTATTTATATTGTGTCTATAGAGTTTGGATTTTCAAAATATATAAGTTATATAAATAATTTTTAGTGTGCTTGTTTTGTAAAATCCGGCTGTTGTTGGTGGGATAGCTACTTTATCATGTCAATCTGCACAATTCTACCGAGAAACAGGTTGCCTGAGATAAAACCATATCTCGGCAGTTACGTTCCGATCCCATCATGTGCACTTCTTTTGATGACGTCAGCACCTCTTTTGATGACGTCTGGGTATATTTGATGACATCTGGGTAGTTTTGAACGGGGAAAAAACGTGGAAAATGGTAAATTAATTAAATTAAACAGCCTCGTAGTTCATTTTTTTCTCAGCCTCACCTGGTAAACTGGATAGGATCAAGCACTAACATGATATTCTCTATTTAACGAAGGAACTTTTCATACAAAGGTATCACTACTTTACTAATGCATGCACTTTTGTATATTTCAAAACTTGTTTTGCTAAATTGGTCATTACTACTTTTTGAATATTTACAAATAAAGTTGTGAACATTTTCCTTTTTTACTTGGTATATATATATGAAAGGTATAATAAGAGCAGCTGGTCTTAATATTCGATAGAGCCATTTCATCCCATAGCATTATGTTTTACGAAATATATTTACCATATTTCCCCTAATAATAGTGCCTAGCCCCATCCCCACCACCTTTTCCAAAAAAAATAAAAACCTTGATGTGCCTTTATTCCACATTATCACAATTAGGGTTCCATGGTTACCAAGAGATTATAGAAGCGAAAATCATTTATGCAAGCTATAAGTAAATACTATATGGAAGCTAAGTGGTGTCCCGATTGATCGATTATAATTTTGATTATCGATCGCTTACTGTACTGAAGAGTTTTCAACTTTTTTTCATCACTCTACCATAGGTTTGAATATATTATTGGTGAAATGTAAATATGCTTTATACTATTCTTATAATTCATATTAATGATTGAACAAATGCAATTTATATAGAAAAACTAACGGGACAACGCAAGTTTTTAAAAAATCAAGATTGCCATGTGTCCCTTTAATCAATCGGTTGTACAACCGATTAATCGATTATTAAATTGGAGCCGATTACCATCAATAATGGAAGCTATGATGCCCAAATGTTGCTTGAGCTTGAAGAAGAAATGTTATTCGAGGTTAGATGGGACATTGCACATTTTAAAGGGACACATGGCAATCTCGATTTTTTGAAAACTCGCTGCGTCCCGTTAGTTTTTCTAAATAACATGCATCATTTCAATCATTAATAATAATTAAAAGAATAGCATAAACAAAATTGTTTTTGTATATTACTGACTTTTGATAATACTGCACCAATATATGTTTCAACATTTGGTAAAATAACATAGAAAATTGAAAAAATCCAAATTTTATTTAATGATATGCAAGCGGATTTAAAGTCAAAATGTTCCTTAAATAAGTATTGATACTTGATAAATATTCAAGATTTTGCCGTGTGTCCCTTTAAGGGCTATCACAATTTGGATTCCATGGGAGCTCAAGGAGCATAGTAACCAAAAAATTACCATTTAGGTAATACTACAAGTTTTGATGAGTTATTGCTTGGGGCGCAAATTTCAGCCAAAGGACTTTTAGACAAAATTCATCTACTACCTACGTAAGTTGTTATATAATAACAGTGAAACAGACATTTTTAGTGGTAAATAAAAATATCTCACTTTTCAAAATCGGTTTGGAAATAAAAATTTCATTCGCTAAAGCTGTTTTAGATGGGGCATTTTCAATGCAAAATTCTGCTGCATGATTTTTTTTTTTTTTTTAGAATCTTTATCTAAAAATGGTTTTAAATTGTTGGATATTTGTAAATGTAAATTTAGACACCATGAAAGTTTTATAGCAAAATATGAAGGTGAACTAAGTTATTTGAAATTTCTTAATTTTCTGCTGTCAATTTTATTTATCACTAAAAACACCAGTTCTAATGATATATTATTGATGTAAGTATTATTTAAATTCCCAAAGCTACTGCAGAAAAACCTTTGGCTGAAACAAGCGCCCTGAACAAAAGGACAAGAATTGAAAGAGATATAGACCTGTAAACAAAGCTTACACACAAAAACTCGAGGTGGGGTGGGACCCCGATGTGATTGCATAAGGAAGTTTTACAGCGCAACAACACAAAAAGGTTATAATTATGGCGCAAATAGGAATGAACATGTCAGGCCAGCTCTCTATTTACATCTAGATAACAATATTGCAGAATGGGCCTAGAACCTTCTCACTTGCAGAACTGCAGGGCTGCTGCAAATGCTATTGTATACCACAGACCTAATAACAATATTAATATGTCTGTGTGTAAACACTCCATTTTTTTGCTTGAGCCACTATCATGGTTTTCTGCCACCACTCAAGTAGCACCTGAATCAGTACAGAGAGATGATGAAGACTGTTAAAGAACAAAAATGTCAATGAATGTATTCGAGGGAATTTACCCCTCTGCCTGGACAAGCTGGCACTACTGTTTTACGGGAACCACACGGGGTTGCATAAGGAAGAAAGTTGTCAGGCGCGTATCCAGGCATACGCACGTACGCCAATGCGTACAATTCGTCAGCAAAAGTGAAAAAATAAAAGTTCCAAAAGTTCCAAATATGCAATAAAAACTGGCTGAGAGGGGTATGGGCTAGTGTCAAACAAAATGCCATATTAACGCTGAAATATAGCTTGAGAACTCATCATTTGCCTCCTAATTTTCAAAATTTTCTTGTGGGAGGCACCCCAAACCCCTACTGGTGGGAGGGGGGAACCCCCGCCCACACCTACCCCCCACTCGCAGCGTCGTTGCTCGGTTCGCGGCTACGCTTCGCATATCTGGCGTACATTTCAAAATGCTCCGGGTACGCCCCTGGTTGTGGGCAAGTAACGGTCAGGAAAAATTGAACATTCGTCTGCAATGTGGTGATAGTAGCCCCGACAATGGTAAACATTTGCTAGATTTAACAGTAATCTAGATTAGACATGGAATAACTGATGTTTATGTTTTGGTTAAGTATGTTCACAAATTAAAATTGTCAAGTTGCCCAGATAAGCCGGAAAACCACCAATATTAAACATAATTTATATATTTTAACACAATAAATACCTGTTTGCTATTCATCGTATACAATAATCATCCCAGTTTATGTTTCACATCATCCTCCACCGCTTGTCACTTTATTTATAAGTAATTTGTATAAGAAACGTTATATATTTAAGTATCTGTAATGCTTACAAGTACATGAACATAATATCCGTCCATCTGTCTGCGGCCAACACTACCCCATGTGAGTGACGGTAAAGGAGGGTGGGGGAATAATGAATTGGTGCGTCACTGGAAATGAGATAAAAACACATGCAACAACAGAACATTGTGAATGTTATAATTTCATAAAGCATGTTTTAGCCAAGATGTTGCGTTTGAAATACATTATGACAAATCGCATACCTTAATTGTTTATTATAAAATGGGCAAGCGTAACATACACGATGAGTGAGCTAAAAAAACAACACATATTATATGGTCTACCCCATATTCAATGTACATATGCACTAAACTAGGACGCATTATCCATACGATTTAATCGTTGTTGATGAAATAATTCATAATTCATAAGGTTCTCAAAGACTCTTGTTGTGTGATAGGAGTATATTTTATTTAAATAATACGCACAACTGTTAGAAAAATAATCCTCATTGAAATTAATATTTATGATTTAGTAGCAAAACGCCACCGAGTCTTCAAACTTTCCAGATCAAACATCATTAACCCGAAGTTAACATACGGCTTAATTTAACCCTTAACACAAAAACACCCCTTTGTCACATAAATGGAATGGACTTAATTCAAAGAAAGAACAGTCCATTATATATATGTAGCGGGTTAAAGGTTAATGAACATGCACAGTTCATATGATACTGAAGCACATCATGAAGGTTTTCATTTGTCGACCTTGACCTTGACCAACGTATCTGATAAATTTGACCTTCACCAAATATTTTGTATTTCAACTGACACCAAACCCTTTTCTAGATAGCCCCCAGTCCCTTTAAGTCAGAAAAAAATAATGGGAAATAGAACTAATTAACCCTTAGCCCGCTATGAATATATAATGGACTGTCCTTTCTTTAAATTTGGCCCATTCCATTTATGTTACAAAGGGGTGTTTTGGTTAAATGACTGATGAGCAGCCAGACAGTGTAAACCCTGTAATTCACAGGCTGATCTGGGTTTATACTGGCTGCAAAGGCTGTTGTAGTCGCCCTTAGCAGGCTAAGAGCTAAGGAGTTATAAGGCAAAAGTTATAAAGCAAAAGCAAAATTCTTTTTATACTAGCTGTAGATCAAGCTGGATTTTTGAGTTTTTTACTCACATTTTTTATACAAAAAACCTTAGTTTTTTAAAATTGTATCATTACTCATCAACTTATTCAAATACTCTAAACTTTTAACATCATGAGAATTAGATTTGTATGTACTGTCCTTTGGAACAGTTTATTCCATATTTACATGATGAATTTTTTTCCAAGCATGTGTCTAATATTAAGGTCATATAGAGTTTCTTTTGTTTTTACTTAACTTCCATTGTATCAGAATAGTTGTTTCTTTTAAAATGTATTAATTCACATCCATTTTAAAAGCACAAGCTATTCGAAGAAATTGTTTACTCTGAATGAGTGCTTTTTTACTCATTTATTTGCAATCTGATGAGTAAATACTCATTAAAATTATCTACAGCTCTGTTATAGTGACCACGAACATACCTGACTTACCTGTACAGATACCTGAATACCTGAGCTTCCAGGCTACACAGTGCGGTTTGAAAAATACCATTATTTATCTTAAAGGGACACAGGGAAATCTTTAAGTTTTTAGAAAGGATTAAAATTATCATCTCGATTTATTAATCCAGTACAATTTTGCCTTCAAACCTGCTTGCATACTAGTTCATTTTTTTCCGTTTTAATTTACCATAGGTTTCAATATATTATTGGTGCAATATTGTCAATCGTTAATAATACGCAAAAATAACGTGCTTTATACACTTCTTATAATTAATATTACAGATTGAACAAATGCAAGTTATGTTAAAAACTAATGGACACTCCCAGTTTTAAGAAAATCAATATTGTGGTCATATCATACAATTATAATATATACAAAGATCATATATGTGTACATATACGTGTAAGATACTATATGTGTACATATATGAGTAAGATACTATATGTGTACATATATGAGTAAGATACTTTATGTGTACAAATATGAGTAAGATACTTTATGTGTACATATATGAGTAAGATACTTTATGTGTACATATATGAGTAAGATACTTTATGTGTACATATATGAGTAAGATACTTTATGTGTACATATATGAGCAAGATACTTTATATGTACATATATGAGCAAGATACTATATCTGTACATATATGAGCAAGATACTATATGTGTACATATATGAGTAAGATACTATATGGGTACATATATGAGTAAGATACTATATGTGTACATATATGAGTAAGATACTTTATGTGTACATATATGAGTAAGATACTATATGTGTACATATATGAGTAAGATACTTTATGTGTACATATATGAGTAAGATACTTTATGTGTACATATATGAGCAAGATACTATATGTGTACATATATGAGCAAGATACTATATGTGTATATATATGAGCAAGATACTATATGTGTACATATATGAGTAAGATACTATATGTGTACATACACGAGTAAGATACTTTATGTGTACATACATGAGTAAGATACTATATGTGTACATATA
>JAWPHD010025904.1:0-14893 GCA_037043455.1 Cyrtodaria siliqua | reverse complement strand
ATATATGTGTAAGAACTGAATATATATGTGTAAGAACTGAATATATATGTGTAATAACTTAATATATATGCGTAAGAACGGAATATATATGTGTAAGAACTGAATATATATGTGTAAGAACTGAATATATATGTGTTAGAACGGAATATATATGTGTAACAACTGAATATATATGTGTAAGAACTGAATATATATGCGTATGAACTATATATATGTGTAAGAACTGAATATATATGCGTAAGAACCGAATATATACGCGTAAGAACGGAATATATATGTGTAAGAACTGAATATATATGTGTAAGAACTGAATATATATGTGTAAAAACTGAATATATATGCGTAAGAACGGAATATATATGTGTAAGAACTGAATATATATATGTAAGAACTGAATATATATGTGTTAGAACGGAATATATATGAATAAGAAATCAATATATATGTGTAAAAACTAAATATATATGCGTAAGAACGGAATATATATGTGTAAGAACTGAATATATATGCGTAAGAACTGAATATATATGCGTAAGATCAGAATATATGTGTAAGAACTGAACATATATGCGTAAGAATTGAATATATATGCGTAAGAACTGAATATATGCGTAAGAACTGAATATATGCGTAAGAACTGAATATATATGTGTAAGAACTGAATATATTTTTGTAAGAACGGAATATATATGTGTAAGAACTGAATATATGTGTGTAAGAACTGAATATATATGTGTAAGAACTAAATATATATGCGTCAGAACGGAATATATATGTGTAAGAACTGAATATATATGTGTAATAACTGAATATATATGTGTTAGAACGGAATATATATGTGTAAGAACTGAATATATATGTGTAAGAGCTAAATATATATGAGTAAGAACTGAATATATATGCATAAGAACTGAATATATATGCGTAAGAACTGAATATATATGCGTAAGAATTGAATATATACGCGTAAGAACTGAATATATGCGTAAGAACTGAATATATGCGTAAGACCTGAATATATATGTGTAAGAACTGAATATATTTGTGTAAGAACTGCATATATATGTGTAAGAACTGAATATATATGTGTAAGAACTGAATATATATGTGTAAGAACTGAATATATATGCGTAAGAACGGAATATATATGTGTAAGAACTGAATATATATGTGTAATAATTGAATATATATGTGTTAGAACGGAATATATATGTGTAAGAACTGAATATATATGTGTAAGAACTGAATATATATGTGTAAGAGCTAAATATATATGTGTAAGAACTGAATATATATGCGTAAGAACTGAATATATATGCGTAAGATCGGAATATATGTGTAAGAACTGGACATATATGCGTAAGAATTGAATATATATGCGTAAGAACTGAATATATGTGTAAGAACTGAATATATGCGTAAAAACTGAATATATATGTGTAAGAACTGAATATATTTGTGTAAGAACTGCATATATATGTGTAAGAATTGAATATATATGCGTAAGAACGGAATATATATGTGTAAGAACTGAATAAATATGTGTAAGAACTGAATATATATGCGTAAGAACTAAACATATATGCGTAAGAACTGAATATATATGCGTAAGAACTGAATATATATGTGTAAGAACTGAATATATATGCGTAAGAACTGAATATATATGCGTAAGAACGGAATATATATGTGTAAGAACTGAATAAATATGTGTAAGAACTGAATATATATGTGTTTAGAACGGAATATATATGTGTAAGATCTGAATATATATGCGTAAGAACGGAATATATATGTGTAAGAACTGAATATATATGTGTAAAAACTGAATATATATGTGTTAGAACTGAATATATATGTGTAAGAACTGAATATATATGTGTAAGAACTGAATATATATGTGTAAGAGCTGAATATATATGTGTAAGAACTGAAAATATATGCGTAAGAACTGAATATATATGCGTAAGGTCGGAATATATGTGTAAGAACTGAATATATGCGTAAAAACTGAATATATATGTGTAAGAACTGAATATATTTGTGTAAGAACTGCATATATATGTGTAAGAACTGAATATATATGCGTAAGAACGGAATATATATGTTTAAGAACTGAATATATATGTATAAGAACTGAATATATATGTGTAAGAACTGAATATATATGTGTAAGAACTGCATATATATGTGAAAGAACTGAATATATATGCGTAAGAACTGAATATATATGTGTAAGAACTGAATATATGCGTAAGAACTGAATATATGCGTAAGAACTGAATATATATGTGTAAGAACTGAATATATTTTTGTAAGAACTGCATATATATGTGTAAAAACTGAATATATGTGTAAGAACTGAATATATGCGTAAAAACTGAATATATATGTGTAAGAACGGAATATATATGTGTAAGAACTGCATATATATGTGTAAGAACTGAATATATATGTGTTAGAACGGAATATATATGAATAAGAACTGAATATATATTTGTAAGAACTGAATATATATGTGTAAGAACTACATATATATGTGTAAGAACTGAATATATATGCGTAAGAACTGAATATATATGTGTAAGAACTGAATATATATGTGTAAGAACTGAATATATACGTGTAAGAACTGAATATATATGTGTAGAACTGAATATATATGTGTAAGAACTGAATATATATGTGTAAGAACTGAATATATATGTGTAAGAACTGAATATATATGTGTTAGAACGGAATATATATGAATAAAAACTCAATATATATGTGTAAGAACTGCATATATATGTGTAAAAACTGAATATATATGCGTAAGAATGGAATATATATGTGTAAGAACGGAATATATATGTATAAGAACTGAATATATATGTGTAAGAACGGAATATATATATGTAAGAACTGAATATATATGTGTTAGAACGGAATATATATGAATAAGAAATCAATATATATGTGTAAAAACTAAATATATATGCGTAAGAACGGAATATATATGTGTAAGAACTGAATATATATGCGTAAGAACTGAATATATATGCGTAAGATCAGAATATATGTGTAAGAACTGAACATATATGCGTAAGAATTGAATATATATGCGTAAGAACTGAATATATGCGTAAGAACTGAATATATGCGTAAGAACTGAATATATATGTGTAAGAACTGAATATATTTTTGTAAGAACGGAATATATATGTGTAAGAACTGAATATATGTGTGTAAGAACTGAATATATATGTGTAAGAACTAAATATATATGCGTCAGAACGGAATATATATGTGTAAGAACTGAATATATATGTGTAATAACTGAATATATATGTGTTAGAACGGAATATATATGTGTAAGAACTGAATATATATGTGTAAGAGCTAAATATATATGAGTAAGAACTGAATATATATGCATAAGAACTGAATATATATGCGTAAGAACTGAATATATATGCGTAAGAATTGAATATATACGCGTAAGAACTGAATATATGCGTAAGAACTGAATATATGCGTAAGACCTGAATATATATGTGTAAGAACTGAATATATTTGTGTAAGAACTGCATATATATGTGTAAGAACTGAATATATATGTGTAAGAACTGAATATATATGTGTAAGAACTGAATATATATGCGTAAGAACGGAATATATATGTGTAAGAACTGAATATATATGTGTAATAATTGAATATATATGTGTTAGAACGGAATATATATGTGTAAGAACTGAATATATATGTGTAAGAACTGAATATATATGTGTAAGAGCTAAATATATATGTGTAAGAACTGAATATATATGCGTAAGAACTGAATATATATGCGTAAGATCGGAATATATGTGTAAGAACTGGACATATATGCGTAAGAATTGAATATATATGCGTAAGAACTGAATATATGTGTAAGAACTGAATATATGCGTAAAAACTGAATATATATGTGTAAGAACTGAATATATTTGTGTAAGAACTGCATATATATGTGTAAGAATTGAATATATATGCGTAAGAACGGAATATATATGTGTAAGAACTGAATAAATATGTGTAAGAACTGAATATATATGCGTAAGAACTAAACATATATGCGTAAGAACTGAATATATATGCGTAAGAACTGAATATATATGTGTAAGAACTGAATATATATGCGTAAGAACTGAATATATATGCGTAAGAACGGAATATATATGTGTAAGAACTGAATAAATATGTGTAAGAACTGAATATATATGTGTTAGAACGGAATATATATGTGTAAGATCTGAATATATATGCGTAAGAACGGAATATATATGTGTAAGAACTGAATATATATGTGTAAAAACTGAATATATATGTGTTAGAACTGAATATATATGTGTAAGAACTGAATATATATGTGTAAGAACTGAATATATATGTGTAAGAGCTGAATATATATGTGTAAGAACTGAAAATATATGCGTAAGAACTGAATATATATGCGTAAGGTCGGAATATATGTGTAAGAACTGAATATATGCGTAAAAACTGAATATATATGTGTAAGAACTGAATATATTTGTGTAAGAACTGCATATATATGTGTAAGAACTGAATATATATGCGTAAGAACGGAATATATATGTTTAAGAACTGAATATATATGTATAAGAACTGAATATATATGTGTAAGAACTGAATATATATGTGTAAGAACTGCATATATATGTGAAAGAACTGAATATATATGCGTAAGAACTGAATATATATGTGTAAGAACTGAATATATGCGTAAGAACTGAATATATGCGTAAGAACTGAATATATATGTGTAAGAACTGAATATATTTTTGTAAGAACTGCATATATATGTGTAAAAAACTGAATATATGTGTAAGAACTGAATATATGCGTAAAAACTGAATATATATGTGTAAGAACGGAATATATATGTGTAAGAACTGCATATATATGTGTAAGAACTGAATATATATGTGTTAGAACGGAATATATATGAATAAGAACTGAATATATATTTGTAAGAACTGAATATATATGTGTAAGAACTACATATATATGTGTAAGAACTGAATATATATGCGTAAGAACTGAATATATATGTGTAAGAACTGAATATATATGTGTAAGAACTGAATATATACGTGTAAGAACTGAATATATATGTGTAGAACTGAATATATATGTGTAAGAACTGAATATATATGTGTAAGAACTGAATATATATGTGTAAGAACTGAATATATATGTGTTAGAACGGAATATATATGAATAAAAACTCAATATATATGTGTAAGAACTGCATATATATGTGTAAAAACTGAATATATATGCGTAAGAATGGAATATATATGTGTAAGAACGGAATATATATGTATAAGAACTGAATATATATGTGTAAGAACGGAATATATATGCGTAAGAACGGAATATATATGTGTAAGAACTGCATATATATGTGTAAGAACTGAATATATATGCGTAAGAACGGAATATATATGCGTAAGAACTGAATATATATGTATAAGAACTGAATATATATGTGTAAGAACTGAATATATATGTGTAAGAACTACATATATATTTGTAGGAACTGAATATATATGCGTAAGAACTGAATATATATGTGTAAGAACTGAATATATATGTGTTAGAACTGAATATATTCGTGTAAGAACTGAATATATATGTGTAGAACTGAATATATATGTGTAAGAACTGAATATATATGTGTAAGAACTGAATATATATGTGTAAGAGCTGAATATATATGTGTAAGTACTGATTATATATGCGTAAGAACTGAATATATATGCGTAAGATCGGAATATATGTGTAAGAACTGAACATATATGCGTAAGAATTGAATATATACGCGTAAGAACTGAATATATGCGTAAGAACTGAATATATGCGTAAGAACTGAATATATATGTGTAAGAACTGAATATATTTGTGTCAGAACTGAATATATATGTGTAAGAACTGAATATATATGTGTAAGAACTGAATATATATGTCTTAGAACGGAATATATATGTGTAAGAACTGAATATATATGTGTTTGAACGAAATATATATGTGTAAGAACTGAATATATGTGTGTAAGAGCTGAATATATATGTGTAAGAACTGAATATATATGCGTAAGAACTGAATATATATGCGTAAGATCGGAATATATGTGTAAGAACTGGACATATATGCGTAAGAATTGAATATATATGCGTAAGAACTGAATATATGTGTAAGAACTGAATATATATGCGTAAGAACTGAATATATATGCGTAAGAACTGAATATATATGCGTAAGAACTGAATATATATTTGTAAGAACTGAATATATATGTGTAAGAAATGAATATATATGCGTAAGAACGGAATATATATGTCTAAGAACTGAATGTATATGTGTAAGAACTGAATATATATGTGTAAGAACTGAATATATGCATAAGAACGGAATATATGCGTAATAACTGAATATATATGTGTAAGAACTGAATATATATGTGTAAGAACTGAATATATATGTGTAATAACTTAATATATATGCGTAAGAACGGAATATATATGTGTAAGAACTGAATATATATGTGTAAGAACTGAATATATATGTGTTAGAACGGAATATATATGTGTAACAACTGAATATATATGTGTAAGAACTGAATATATATGCGTATGAACTATATATATGTGTAAGAACTGAATATATATGCGTAAGAACTGAATATATAAGCGTAAGAACGGAATATATATGTGTAAGAACTGAATATATATGTGTAAGAACTGAATATATATGTGTAAAAACTGAATATATATGCGTAAGAACGGAATATATATGTGTAAGAACTGAATATATATATGTAAGAACTGAATATATATGTGTTAGAACGGAATATATATGAATAAGAAATCAATATATATGTGTAAAAACTAAATATTAATGCGTAAGAACGGAATATATATGTGTAAGAACTGAATATATATGCGTAAGAACTGAATATATATGCGTAAGATCAGAATATATGTGTAAGAACTGAACATATATGCGTAAGAATTGAATATATATGCGTAAGAACTGAATATATGCGTAAGAACTGAATATATGCGTAAGAACTGAATATATATGTGTAAGAACTGAATATATTTTTGTAAGAACGGAATATATATGTGTAAGAACTGAATATATGTGTGTAAGAACTGAATATATATGTGTAAGAACTAAATATATATGCGTCAGAACGGAATATATATGTGTAAGAACTGAATATATATGTTTAATAACTGAATATATATGTGTTAGAACGGAATATATATGTGTAAGAACTGAATATATATGTGTAAGAGCTAAATATATATGTGTAAGAACTGAATATATATGCATAAGAACTGAATATATATGCGTAAGAACTGAATATATATGCGTAAGAATTGAATATATACGCGTAAGAACTGAATATATGCGTAAGAACTGAATATATGCGTAAGACCTGAATATATATGTGTAAGAACTGAATATATTTGTGTAAGAACTGCATATATATGTGTAAGAACTGAATATATATGTGTAAGAACTGAATATATATGTGTAAGAACTGAATATATATGCGTAAGAACGGAATATATATGTGTAAGAACTGAATATATATGTGTAATAATTGAATATATATGTGTTAGAACGGAATATATATGTGTAAGAACTGAATATATATGTGTAAGAACTGAATATATATGTGTAAGAGCTAAATATATATGTGTAAGAACTGAATATATATGCGTAAGAACTGAATATATATGCGTAAGATCGGAATATATGTGTAAGAACTGGACATATATGCGTAAGAATTGAGTATATATGCGTAAGAACTGAATATATGTGTAAGAACTGAATATATGCGTAAAAACTGAATATATATGTGTAAGAACTGAATATATTTGTGTAAGAACTGCATATATATGTGTAAGAATTGAATATATATGCGTAAGAACGGAATATATATGTGTAAGAACTGAATAAATATGTGTAAGAACTGAATATATATGTGTTAGAACGGAATATATATGAATAAGAACTCAATATATATGTGTAAGAACTGAATATATATGTGTAAGAGCTAAATATATATGTGTAAGAACTGAATATATATGCGTAAGAACTGAATATATATGCGTAAGAACTGAATATATATGCGTTAGAACGGAATATATATGCGTAAGAACGGAATATATATGTGTAAGAACTGAATATATTTGTGTAAGAACTGAATATATATGTGTAAGAACTGAATATATATGCGTAAGAACTGAATATATATGCGTAAGATCGGAATATATGTGTAAAGACAGAACATATATGCGTAAGAATTGAATATATATGCGTAAGAACTGAATATATGCGTAAGAACTGAATATATATGTGTAAGACCTGAATATATTTGTGTAAGAACTGCATATATATGTGTAAAAACTGAATATATATGCTTAAGAACGGAATACATATGTGTAAGAACTGAATATATATGTGTAAGAACTGAATATATATGTGTTAGAACGGAATATATATGAATAAGAACTCAATATATATGTGTAAGAACTGAATATATATGTGTAAGAGCTAAATATATATGTGTAAGAACTGAATATATATGCGTAAGAACTGAATATATATGCGTAAGAACTGAATATATATGCGTAAGAACGGAATATATATGTGTAAGAAATGAATATATTTGTGTAAGAACTGAATATATATGTGTAAGAACAGAATATATATGCGTAAGAACGGAATATATATGTGTAAGAACTGAATATATTTGTGTAAGAACTGAATATATATGTGTAAGAACTAAATATATATGCGTAAGAACGGAATATATATGCGTAAGAACTGAATATATATGTGTAAGAAATGAATATATATGCGTAAGAACTGAATATATATGCGTTAGAACGGAATATATATGCGTAAGAACGGAATATAAATGTGTAAGAACTGAATATATTTGTGCAAGAACTGAATATATATGTGTAAGAACTAAATATATATGCGTAAGAACGGAATATATATGTGTAAGAACGGAATATATATGCGTAAGAACTTAATATATATGCGTAAGATCGGAATATATGTGTAAGAACTGAACATATATGCGTAAGAATTGAATATATATGCGTAAGAACTGAATATATGCGTAAGAACTGAATATATGCGTAAGAACTGAATATATATGTGTAAGAACTGAATATATTTTTGTAAGAACTGCATATATATGTGTAAAAACTGAATATATGTGTAAGAACTGAATATATGCGTAAAAACTGAATATATATGTGTAAGAACGGAATATATATGTGTAAGAACTGCATATATATGTGTAAGAACTGAATATATATGTGTTAGAACGGAATATATATGAATAAGAACTGAATATATATTTGTAAGAACTGAATATATATGTGTAAGAACTACATATATATGTGTAAGAACTGAATATATATGCGTAAGAACTGAATATATATGTGTAAGAACTGAATATATATGTGTAAGAACTGAATATATACGTGTAAGAACTGAATATATATGTGTAGAACTGAATATATATGTGTAAGAACTGAATATATATGTGTAAGAACTGAATATATATGTGTAAGAACTGAATATATATGTGTTAGAACGGAATATATATGAATAAAAACTCAATATATATGTGTAAGAACTGCATATATATGTGTAAAAACTGAATATATATGCGTAAGAACGGAATATATATGTGTAAGAACGGAATATATATGTATAAGAACTGAATATATATGTGTAAGAACGGAATATATATGCGTAAGAACGGAATATATATGTGTAAGAACTGCATATATATGTGTAAGAACTGAATATATATGCGTAAGAACGGAATATATATGCGTAAGAACTGAATATATATGTATAAGAACTGAATATATATGTGTAAGAACTGAATATATATGTGTAAGAACTACATATATATTTGTAGGAACTGAATATATATGCGTAAGAACTGAATATATATGTGTAAGAACTGAATATATATGTGTTAGAACTGAATATATTCGTGTAAGAACTGAATATATATGTGTAGAACTGAATATATATGTGTAAGAACTGAATATATATGTGTAAGAACTGAATATATATGTGTAAGAGCTGAATATATATGTGTAAGTACTGATTATATATGCGTAAGAACTGAATATATATGCGTAAGATCGGAATATATGTGTAAGAACTGAACATATATGCGTAAGAATTGAATATATACGCGTAAGAACTGAATATATGCGTAAGAACTGAATATATGCGTAAGAACTGAATATATATGTGTAAGAACTGAATATATTTGTGTAAGAACTGAATATATATGTGTAAGAACTGAATATATATGTGTAAGAACTGAATATATATGTCTTAGAACGGAATATATATGTGTAAGAACTGAATATATATGTGTTTGAACGAAATATATATGTGTAAGAACTGAATATATGTGTGTAAGAGCTGAATATATATGTGTAAGAACTGAATATATATGCGTAAGAACTGAATATATATGCGTAAGATCGGAATATATGTGTAAGAACTGGACATATATGCGTAAGAATTGAATATATATGCGTAAGAACTGAATATATGTGTAAGAACTGAATATATATGCGTAAGAACTGAATATATATGCGTAAGAACTGAATATATATGCGTAAGAACTGAATATATATTTGTAAGAACTGAATATATATGTGTAAGAACTGAATATATATGCGTAAGAACGGAATATATATGTCTAAGAACTGAATGTATATGTGTAAGAACTGAATATATATGTGTAAGAACTGAATATATGCATAAGAACGGAATATATGCGTAATAACTGAATATATATGTGTAAGAACTGAATATATATGTGTAAGAACTGAATATATATGTGTAATAACTTAATATATATGCGTAAGAACGGAATATATATGTGTAAGAACTGAATATATATGTGTAAGAACTGAATATATATGTGTTAGAACGGAATATATATGTGTAACAACTGAATATATATGTGTAAGAACTGAATATATATGCGTATGAACTATATATATGTGTAAGAACTGAATATATATGCGTAAGAACCGAATATATACGCGTAAGAACGGAATATATATGTGTAAGAACTGAATATATATGTGTAAGAACTGAATATATATGTGTAAAAACTGAATATATATGCGTAAGAACGGAATATATATGTGTAAGAACTGAATATATATATGTAAGAACTGAATATATATGTGTTAGAACGGAATATATATGAATAAGAAATCAATATATATGTGTAAAAACTAAATATATATGCGTAAGAACGGAATATATATGTGTAAGAACTGAATATATATGCGTAAGAACTGAATATATATGCGTAAGATCAGAATATATGTGTAAGAACTGAACATATATGCGTAAGAATTGAATATATATGCGTAAGAACTGAATATATGCGTAAGAACTGAATATATGCGTAAGAACTGAATATATATGTGTAAGAACTGAATATATTTTTGTAAGAACGGAATATATATGTGTAAGAACTGAATATATGTGTGTAAGAACTGAATATATATGTGTAAGAACTAAATATATATGCGTCAGAACGGAATATATATGTGTAAGAACTGAATATATATGTGTAATAACTGAATATATATGTGTTAGAACGGAATATATATGTGTAAGAACTGAATATATATGTGTAAGAGCTAAATATATATGAGTAAGAACTGAATATATATGCATAAGAACTGAATATATATGCGTAAGAACTGAATATATATGCGTAAGAATTGAATATATACGCGTAAGAACTGAATATATGCGTAAGAACTGAATATATGCGTAAGACCTGAATATATATGTGTAAGAACTGAATATATTTGTGTAAGAACTGCATATATATGTGTAAGAACTGAATATATATGTGTAAGAACTGAATATATATGTGTAAGAACTGAATATATATGCGTAAGAACGGAATATATATGTGTAAGAACTGAATATATATGTGTAATAATTGAATATATATGTGTTAGAACGGAATATATATGTGTAAGAACTGAATATATATGTGTAAGAACTGAATATATATGTGTAAGAGCTAAATATATATGTGTAAGAACTGAATATATATGCGTAAGAACTGAATATATATGCGTAAGATCGGAATATATGTGTAAGAACTGGACATATATGCGTAAGAATTGAATATATATGCGTAAGAACTGAATATATGTGTAAGAACTGAATATATGCGTAAAAACTGAATATATATGTGTAAGAACTGAATATATTTGTGTAAGAACTGCATATATATGTGTAAGAATTGAATATATATGCGTAAGAACGGAATATATATGTGTAAGAACTGAATAAATATGTGTAAGAACTGAATATATATGCGTAAGAACTAAACATATATGCGTAAGAACTGAATATATATGCGTAAGAACTGAATATATATGTGTAAGAACTGAATATATATGCGTAAGAACTGAATATATATGCGTAAGAACGGAATATATATGTGTAAGAACTGAATAAATATGTGTAAGAACTGAATATATATGTGTTAGAACGGAATATATATGTGTAAGATCTGAATATATATGCGTAAGAACGGAATATATATGTGTAAGAACTGAATATATATGTGTAAAAACTGAATATATATGTGTTAGAACTGAATATATATGTGTAAGAACTGAATATATATGTGTAAGAACTGAATATATATGTGTAAGAGCTGAATATATATGTGTAAGAACTGAAAATATATGCGTAAGAACTGAATATATATGCGTAAGGTCGGAATATATGTGTAAGAACTGAATATATGCGTAAAAACTGAATATATATGTGTAAGAACTGAATATATTTGTGTAAGAACTGCATATATATGTGTAAGAACTGAATATATATGCGTAAGAACGGAATATATATGTTTAAGAACTGAATATATATGTATAAGAACTGAATATATATGTGTAAGAACTGAATATATATGTGTAAGAACTGCATATATATGTGAAAGAACTGAATATATATGCGTAAGAACTGAATATATATGTGTAAGAACTGAATATATGCGTAAGAACTGAATATATGCGTAAGAACTGAATATATATGTGTAAGAACTGAATATATTTTTGTAAGAACTGCATATATATGTGTAAAAACTGAATATATGTGTAAGAACTGAATATATGCGTAAAAACTGAATATATATGTGTAAGAACGGAATATATATGTGTAAGAACTGCATATATATGTGTAAGAACTGAATATATATGTGTTAGAACGGAATATATATGAATAAGAACTGAATATATATTTGTAAGAACTGAATATATATGTGTAAGAACTACATATATATGTGTAAGAACTGAATATATATGCGTAAGAACTGAATATATATGTGTAAGAACTGAATATATATGTGTAAGAACTGAATATATACGTGTAAGAACTGAATATATATGTGTAGAACTGAATATATATGTGTAAGAACTGAATATATATGTGTAAGAACTGAATATATATGTGTAAGAACTGAATATATATGTGTTAGAACGGAATATATATGAATAAAAACTCAATATATATGTGTAAGAACTGCATATATATGTGTAAAAACTGAATATATATGCGTAAGAATGGAATATATATGTGTAAGAACGGAATATATATGTATAAGAACTGAATATATATGTGTAAGAACGGAATATATATATGTAAGAACTGAATATATATGTGTTAGAACGGAATATATATGAATAAGAAATCAATATATATGTGTAAAAACTAAATATATATGCGTAAGAACGGAATATATATGTGTAAGAACTGAATATATATGCGTAAGAACTGAATATATATGCGTAAGATCAGAATATATGTGTAAGAACTGAACATATATGCGTAAGAATTGAATATATATGCGTAAGAACTGAATATATGCGTAAGAACTGAATATATGCGTAAGAACTGAATATATATGTGTAAGAACTGAATATATTTTTGTAAGAACGGAATATATATGTGTAAGAACTGAATATATGTGTGTAAGAACTGAATATATATGTGTAAGAACTAAATATATATGCGTCAGAACGGAATATATATGTGTAAGAACTGAATATATATGTGTAATAACTGAATATATATGTGTTAGAACGGAATATATATGTGTAAGAACTGAATATATATGTGTAAGAGCTAAATATATATGAGTAAGAACTGAATATATATGCATAAGAACTGAATATATATGCGTAAGAACTGAATATATATGCGTAAGAATTGAATATATACGCGTAAGAACTGAATATATGCGTAAGAACTGAATATATGCGTAAGACCTGAATATATATGTGTAAGAACTGAATATATTTGTGTAAGAACTGCATATATATGTGTAAGAACTGAATATATATGTGTAAGAACTGAATATATATGTGTAAGAACTGAATATATATGCGTAAGAACGGAATATATATGTGTAAGAACTGAATATATATGTGTAATAATTGAATATATATGTGTTAGAACGGAATATATATGTGTAAGAACTGAATATATATGTGTAAGAACTGAATATATATGTGTAAGAGCTAAATATATATGTGTAAGAACTGAATATATATGCGTAAGAACTGAATATATATGCGTAAGATCGGAATATATGTGTAAGAACTGGACATATATGCGTAAGAATTGAATATATATGCGTAAGAACTGAATATATGTGTAAGAACTGAATATATGCGTAAAAACTGAATATATATGTGTAAGAACTGAATATATTTGTGTAAGAACTGCATATAT
>JAWPHD010025903.1:0-14900 GCA_037043455.1 Cyrtodaria siliqua | reverse complement strand
TATATATTTTCAGTTCTTACACATATATATTCAGTTCTTACGCATATATATTCAGTTCTTACACATATATATTCCGTTCTTACGCATATATATTCAGTTCTTACACATATATATTCAGTTCTTACACATATATATACAGTTCTTACACATATATATTCAGTTCTTACACATATATATTCCATTCTTACGCATATATATTCCGTTCTTACTCATATATTCAGTTCTTACGCATATATTATCAGTTCTTACGCATATATATTCAGTTCTTACGCGTATATATTCCGTTCTTACGCATATATATTCAGTTCTTAGGCATATATATTCCGTTCTAACGCATATATATTAAGTTCTTACACATATATATTCAGTTCTTACACATATATATTCAGGTCTTACGAATATATATTCAGTTCTTACGCATATATATTCAGTTCTTACACATATATATTCAGTTTTTACACCTATATATTCAGTTCTAACAAATATCTATTCCGTTCTTACGCATATATATTCAGTTCTTACTCATATATTTAGTTCTTACGCATATATATTCAGTTCTTACACATATATATTCATTTCTTACACATATATATTCAGGTCTTACACATATATATTCAGTTCTTACACATATATATTCCGTTCTTACGCATATATAATCAGTTCTTACACATATATATTCAGTTCTTACACATATATTCAGTATTACACATATATATTCCGTTCTTACGCATATATATTCAGTTCTTACACATTTATATTCCGTTCTCAATATATATATTCCGTTCTTACGCATATATATTCCGTTCTTACGCATATATATTCCGTTCTTACGCACATATATTCCGTTCTTACGCATATATATTCCGTTCTTACGCATATATATTCAGTTCTCACGCATATATATTCAGTTCTTATGCATATATATTCAGTTCTTACGGATATATATTCCGTTCTTACGCATATATATTCCGATCTTACGCATATATATTCAGTTCTTACACATATATATTCAGATCTTACACATATATATTCAGTTCTTACACATATATATTCTGTTCTTACACATATATATTCCTTCTTACGCATATATTTTCAGTTCTTGCGCATATACATTCAGTTTATACACATATATATTCAGTTCTTACACATATATATTCAGTTCTTACACATATATATACAGTTCTTACACATATATATTAGGTTCTTACACATAAATATTCCGTTCTTACGCATATATATTCAGTTCTTACGCATATATTCAGTTCTTACGCATATATATTCAGTTCTTACACATATATATTCATTTCTTACACATATATATTCTGTTCTTACGCATATATATTCAGTTCTTACACATATATATTCAGTTCTTACACATATATATTCAGTTCTTACGCATATATATTCAGTTCTTACACATATATATTCAGTTCTTACACGTATATATTCAGTTCTTACCCATATATATTCCGTTCTTAAGCATATATATTCCGTTCTTACGCATATATATTCCGTTTTTACGCATATATTCAGTTCTTACGCATATATTCAGTTCTTTCGCATATATACTCCGTTCTTACACATATATATTCAGTTCTTACACATATATATTCAGTTCTTACACATATATATTCAGTTCTTACACATATATATTCAGTTCTTACACATATATATTAAGTTCTTACAAATATATATTCAATTCTTACACATATATATTCAGTTCTTACGCATATATATTCCATTCTTACACATATATATTCAGTTCTTACACATATATTCAGTTCTTACACATATATATTCCGTTTTTACACATATATATTCAGTTCTGACACATATATATTCCGTTCTTACACATATATTTTCAGTTCTTACACATATATATTCCGTTCTTACGCATATATATTCAGTTCTTACACATATATATTCAGTTCTTACACATATATTCAGTTCTTACACATATATATTCCGTTCTTACACATATATATTCACTTCTTACACATATATATTCAGTTCTTAAGCATATATATTCAGTTCTTACACATATATATTCAATTTTTACAAATATATATTCAGTTCTGACAAATATATATTCCGTTCTTACGCATATATATTCTGTTCTTACGCATATATATTCAGTTCTTACGCATATATATTCAGTTCTTACACATATATATTCAGTACTTACACATATATATTCAGTTCTTACGCATATATATTCCGTTCTTACGCATATATATTCCGATCTTACGCATATATATTCAGTTCTTACACATATAAATTCAGTTCTTACACATATATATTCAGTTCTTACACATATATATTCAGTTCTTACACATATATATATTCCGTTGTTACACATATATATTCAGTTCCTACACATATATATTCTCTTCTTACACATATATATTCAGTTCTTACGCATATATATTCCGTTCTTACGCATATATATTCAGTTCTTACACATATATATATTCAGTTCTTATGCATATATATTCCGTTCTTACACATATATATTCATTTCTTACGCATATATATTCAGTTCTTTCGCATATATATTCAGTTCTTACGCATATATATTTCGTTCTTACGCATATATATTCAGTTCTTACGCATATAAATTCCGTTCTTACGCATATATATTCAGTTCTTATGCATATATATTCAGTTCTTACGCATGTATATTCCGTTATTACGCATATATATTCAGTTCTTACACATATATATTAATTTCTTACACATATATATTCATTTCTTACAAATATATATTCATTTCTTACACATATATATTGAGTTCTTACAAATATATATTCCGTTCTTACGCATATATATTCAGTTCTTACGCATATATTCAGTTCTTACGCATATATATTCAGTTCTTACATATATATATTCAGTTCTTACGCATAAATATTCAGTTCTTACACATATATATTCCGTTCTTACGCATATATATTCAGTTCTTACACATATATATTCAGTTCTTACACATATATATACAGTTCTTACACATATATATTCAGTTCTTACACATATATATTCCATTCTTACACATATATATTCCGTTCTTACTCATATATTCAGTTCTTACGCATATATTTTCAGTTCTTACGCATATATATTCAGTTCTTACGCATATACATTCCGTTTTTACGCATATATATTCCATTCTTACGCATATATATTCAGTTCTTACGCATTTATATTCAGTTTTTACGCATATACATTCCGTTCTTACTCATATATATTCCGTTCTGACTCATACATATTCAGTTTTTACAAATATATATTCCGTTCTTAAGCATATATATTCCGTTCTTACGCATATATATTCCGTTCTCAAGCATATATATTCTGTTCTGAGGCATATATATTCCGTTCTTACGCATATATATTCAGTTCTTAGGCATATATATTCCGTTCTAACGCATATATATTCAGTTCTTACACATATATATTCAGTTCTTACACATATATATTCAGGTCTTACGCATATATATTCAGTTCTTACGCATATATATTCAGTTCTTACACATATATATTCAATTTTTACACCTATATATTCAGTTCTGACAAATATCTATTCCGTTCTTACGCATATATATTCAGTTCTTACGCATATATTTATTTCTTACGCATATATATTCAGTTCTTACACATATATATTCAGTTCTTACACATATATATTCAGGTCTTACACATATATATTCAGTTCTTACATATATATATTCCGTTCTTACGCATATATATTCAGTTCTTACACATATATATTCAGTTCTTACACAGATATTCAGTATTACACATATATATTCCGTTCTTACGCATATATATTCAGTTCTTACACATATATATTCAGTTCTCAAGCATATATATTCCATTCTTACGCATATATATTCCGTTCTTACGCATATATATTCCGTTCTTACACATATATATTCAGTTCTTACGCATATATATTCAGTTCCTATGCATATATATTCAGTTCTTACGGATAAATATTCCGTTCTTACGCTTATATATTCCGATCTTACGCATATATATATTCAGTTCTTACACATATATATTCAGATCATACACATATATATTCAGTTCTTACACATATATTCTGTTCTTACACATATATATTACGTTCTTACGCATATATATTCAGTTCTTACACATATATATTCAGTTCTTACACATATATTCAGTTCTTACACATATATATTCCGTTCTTACGCATATATTTTCAGTTCTTACGCATATACATTCAGTTCTTACACATATATATTCAGTTCTTACACATATATATTCAGTTTTTACACATATATATACAGTTCTTACACATATATATTCAGTTCTTACACATATATATTCCGTTCTTACGCATATATATATTCAGTTCTTACGCATATATTCAGTTCTTACGCATTGATTTTCAGTTTTTACGCATATATATTCAGTTGTTACACATATATATTCAGTTCTTACACATATATATTCAGTTCTTACACATATATATTCAGTTCTTACACATATATATTCTGTTCTTACGCATATATATTCAGTTCTTACACATATATATTCAGTTCTGACACATATATATTCAGTTCTTACGCATATATATTCAGTTCTTACACATATATATTCAGTTCTTACACGTATATATTCAGTTCTTGCCCATATATATTCCGTTCTTACGCATATATATTCCGTTCTTACGCATATATATTCCGTTTTTACGCATATATTCAGTTCTTACGCATATATTCAGTTCTTACGCATATATACTCCGTTCTTACACATATATATTCAGTTCTTACACATATATATTCAGTTCTTACACATATATATTCAGTTCTTGCACATATATATTCAGTTCTTACACATATATATTAAGTTCTTACAAATATATATTCCATTCCTACGCATATATATTCAGTTCTTACGCATACATTCAGTTCTTACGTATATATTTTCAGTTCTTACACATATATATTCAGTTCTTACGCATATATATTCAGTTCTTACACATATATATTCCGTTCTTACGCATATATATTCAGTTCTTACACATATATATTCAGTTCTTACACATATATATACAGTTCTTACACATATATATTCAGTTCTTACACATATATATTCCATTCTTACGCATATATATTCCGTTCTTACTCATATATTCAGTTCTTACGCATATATTATCAGTTCTTACGCATATATATTCAGTTCTTACGCGTATATATTCCGTTCTTACGCATATATATTCAGTTCTTAGGCATATATATTCCGTTCTAACGCATATATATTAAGTTCTTACACATATAATATTCAGTTCTTTACACATATATATTCAGGTCTTACGCATATATATTCAGTTCTTACGCATATATATTCAGTTCTTACACATATATATTCAGTTTTTACACCTATATATTCAGTTCTAACAAATATCTATTCCGTTCTTACGCATATATATTCAGTTCTTACTCATATATTTAGTTCTTACGCATATATATTCAGTTCTTACACATATATATTCATTTCTTACACATATATATTCAGGTCTTACACATATATATTCAGTTCTTACACATATATATTCCGTTCTTACGCATATATAATCAGTTCTTACACATATATATTCAGTTCTTACACATATATTCAGTATTACACATATATATTCCGTTCTTACGCATATATATTCAGTTTTTACACATTTATATTCCGTTCTCAATATATATATTCCGTTCTTACGCATATATATTCCGTTCTTACGCATATATATTCCGTTCTTACGCACATATATTCCGTTCTTACGCATATATATTCCGTTCTTACGCATATATATTCAGTTCTCACGCATATATATTCAGTTCTTATGCATATATATTCAGTTCTTACGGATATATATTCCGTTCTTACGCATATATATTCCGATCTTACGCATATATATTCAGTTCTTACACATATATATTCAGATCTTACACATATATATTCAGTTCTTACACATATATATTCTGTTCTTACACATATATATTCCTTCTTACGCATATATTTTCAGTTCTTACGCATATACATTCAGTTTATACACATATATATTCAGTTCTTACACATATATATTCAGTTCTTACACATATATATACAGTTCTTACACATATATATTAGGTTCTTACACATAAATATTCCGTTCTTACGCATATATATTCAGTTCTTACGCATATATTCAGTTCTTACGCATATATATTCAGTTCTTACACATATATATTCATTTCTTACACATATATATTCTGTTCTTACGCATATATATTCAGTTCTTACACATATATATTCAGTTCTTACACATATATATTCAGTTCTTACGCATATATATTCAGTTCTTACACATATATATTCAGTTCTTACACGTATATATTCAGTTCTTACCCATATATATTCCGTTCTTAAGCATATATATTCCGTTCTTACGCATATATATTCCGTTTTTACGCATATATTCAGTTCTTACGCATATATTCAGTTCTTTCGCATATATACTCCGTTCTTACACATATATATTCAGTTCTTACACATATATATTCAGTTCTTACACATATATATTCAGTTCTTACACATATATATTCAGTTCTTACACATATATATTAAGTTCTTACAAATATATATTCCATTCTTACGCATATATATTCAGTTCTTACGCATACATTCAGTTCTTACGTATATATTTTCATTTCTTACACATATATATTCAGTTCTTACGCGTATATATTCAGTTCTTACACATATATATTCCGTTCTTACGCATATATATTCAGTTCTTACACATATATATTCAGTTCTTACACATATATATTCCGTTATTACGCATATATATTCAGTTCTTACACATATATATTCCGTTCTCAAGCATATATATTCCGTTCTTACGCATATATATTCCGTTCTTACGCATATATATTCCGTTCTTACGCACATATATTCCGTTCTTACGCATATATATTCCGTTCTTACGCATATATATTCCGTTCTTACGCATATATATTCCGATCTTACGCATATATATTCAGTTCTTACACATATATATTCCATTCTTACGCATATATATTCCGTTCTTACTCATATATTCAGTTCTTACGCATATATTTTCAGTTCTTACGCATATATATTCAGTTCTTACGCATATTCATTCCGTTCTTACGCATATATATTCCATTCTTACGCATATATATTCAGTTCTTACGCATTTATATTCAGTTCTTACGCATATACATTCCGTTCTTACGCATATATATTCCGTTCTGACGCATATATATTCAGTTCTTACACATATATATTCCGTTCTTAAGCATATATATTCCGTTCTTACGCATATATATTCAGTTCTCACGCGTATATATTCCGTTCTAAAGCATATATATTCCGTTCTTACGCATATATATTCAGTTCTTAGGCATATATATTCCGTTCTAACGCATATATATTCAGTTCTTACACATATATATTCAGTTCTTACACATATATATTCAGGTCTTACGCATATATATTCAGTTCTTACGCATATATATTCAGTTCTTACACATATATATTCTGTTTTTACACCTATATATTCAGTTCTGACAAATTTCTATTCCTTTCTTACTCATATATATTCAGTTCTTACTCATATATTTAATTCTTACGCATATATATTCAGTTCTTACACATATATATTCAGTTCTTACACATATATATTCAGGTCTAACACATATATATTCAGTTCTTACACATATATACTCCGTTCTTACGCATATATATTCAGTTCTCACACATATATATTCAGTTCTAACACATATATATTCAGTTCTTACACATATATATTCAGTTCTTACACATATATATTCAGTTCTTACAAATATATATTAAGTTCTTACAAATATATATTCCATTCTTACGCATATATATTCAGTTCTTACGCATACATTCAGTTCTTACGTATATATTTTCAGTTCTTACACATATATATTCAGTTCTTACGCATATATATTCAGTTCTTACACATATATATTCCGTTCTAACGCATATATATTCAGTACTTACACATATATATTCAGTTCTTACACATATATATTCCGTTCTTACGCATATATATTCAGTTCTTACACATATATATTCCGTTCTCAAGCATATATATTCCGTTCTTACGCATATATATTCCGTTCTTACGCATATATATTCCGTTCTTACGCACATATATTCCGTTCTTACGCATATATATTCCGTTCTTACGCATATATATTCAGTTCTTACGCATATATATTCAGTTCTTATGCATATATATTCAGTTCTTACGGATATATATTCCGTTCTTACGCATATATATTCCGATCTTACGCATATATATTCAGTTCTTACACATATATATTCCGTTCTTACACATATATATTCCATTCTTACGCATATATATTCCGTTCTTACTCATATATTCAGTTCTTACGCATATATTTTCAGTTCTTACGCATATATATTCAGTTCTTACGCATATACATTCCGTTCTTACGCATATATATTCCATTCTTACGCATATATATTCAGTTCTTACACATATATATTCCGTTCTCACGCATATATATTCCGTTCTTACGCATATATATTCCGTTCTTACGGATATATATTCCGTTCTTACGCATATATATTCCGATCTTACGCATATATTTTCAGTTCTTACACATATATATTCAGATCTTACACATATATATTCAGTTCTTACACATATATATTCTGTTCTTACACATATATATTCCGTTCTTACGTGTATATATTCAGTTCTTACACATATATATTCAGTTCTTACACATATATTCAGTTCTTACACATATATATTCCGTTCTTACGCATATATTTTCAGTTCTTACGCATATACATTCAGTTCTTACACATATATATTCAGTTCTTACACATATTTATTCAGTTCTTACACATATATATACAGTTCTTACACATATATATTCAGTTCTTACACATATATATTCCGTTCTTACGCATATATATTCAGTTCTTACGCATATATTCAGTTCTTACGCATTGATTTTCAGTTTGTACGCATCTATATTCAGTTCTTACAGATATATATTCAGTTCCTACACATATATATTCAGTTCTTACACACCTATAATCAGTTCATACGCATATATATTCAGTTCTAACGAATATTTTCAGTTATTACGCATATATATTCAGTTTTTACACATATATATTCAGTTCTTACGCATATATATTCAATTCTTACGGATATATATTCCGTTCTTACGCATATATATTCCGATCTTACGCATATATATTCAGTTCTTACACATATATATTCCGTTCTTACACATATATATTCCATTCTTACGCATATATATTCCGTTCTTACTCATATATTCAGTTCTTACGCATATATTTTTAGTTCTTACGCATATATATTCAGTTCTTACGCATATACATTCCGTTCTTACGCATATATATTCCGTTCTTACGCATATATATTCAGTTCTTACGCATATATTCAGTTCTTACGCATTGATTTTCAGTTTGTACGCATCTATATTCAGTTGTTACACATATATATTCAGTTCTTACACATATATATTCAGTTCTTACACATATATATTCAGTTCTTACACATATATATTCTGTTCTTACGCATATATATTCAGTTCTTACTCATATATATTCAGTTCTTACACATATATATTCAGTTCTTACACATATATATTCAGTTCTTACACATATATATTAAGTTCTTAGAAATATATATTCCATTCTTACGCATATATATTCAGTTCTTACGCATACATTCAGTTCTTACGTATATATTTTCAGTTCTTACACATATATATTCAGTTCTTACGCATATATATTCAGTTCTTACACATATATATTCCGTTCTAACGCATATATATTCAGTACTTACACATATATATTCAGTTCTTACACATATATATTCCGTTCTTACGCATATATATTCAGTTCTTACACATATATATTCCGTTCTCAAGCATATATATTCCGTTCTTACGCATATATATTCCGTTCTTACGCATATATATTCCGTTCTTACGCACATATATTCCGTTCTTACGCATATATATTCCGTTCTTACGCATATATATTCAGTTCTTACGCATATATATTCAGTTCTTATGCATATATATTCAGTTCTTACGGATATATATTCCGTTCTTACGCATATATATTCCGATCTAACGCATATATATTCAGTTCTTACACATATATATTCCGTTCTTACACATATATATTCCATTCTTACGCATATATATTCCGTTCTTACTCATATATTCAGTTCTTACGCATATATTTTCAGTTCTTACGCATATATATTCAGTTCTTACGCATATACATTCCGTTCTTACGCATATATATTCCATTCTTACGCATATATATTCAGTTCTTACACATATATATTCCGTTCTCAAGCATATATATTCCGTTCTTACGCATATATATTCCGTTCTTACGGATATATATTCCGTTCTTACGCATATATATTCCGATCTTACGCATATATATTCAGTTCTTACACATATATATTCAGATCTTACACATATATATTCAGTTCTTACACATATATATTCTGTTCTTACACATATATATTCCGTTCTTACGTGTATATATTCAGTTCTTACACATATATATTCAGTTCTTACACATATATTCAGTTCTTACACATATATATTCCGTTCTTACGCATATATTTTCAGTTCTTACGCATATACATTCAGTTCTTACACATATATATTCAGTTCTTACACATATTTATTCAGTTCTTACACATATATATACAGTTCTTACACATATATATTCAGTTCTTACACATATATATTCCGTTCTTACGCATATATATTCAGTTCTTACGCATATATTCAGTTCTTACGCATTGATTTTCAGTTTGTACGCATCTATATTCAGTTGTTACACATATATATTAGGTTCTTACACATATATATTCAGTTCTTACACATATATATTCAGTTCTTACACATATATATTCTGTTCTTACGCATATATATTCAGTTCTTACTCATATATATTCAGTTCTTACACGTATATATTCAGTTCTTACACACCTATAATCAGTTCATACGCATATATATTCAGTTCTAACGAATATTTTCAGTTATTACGCATATATATTCAGTTTTTACACATATATATTCAGTTCTTACGCATATATATTCAATTCTTACGGATATATATTCCGTTCTTACGCATATATATTCCGATCTTACGCATATATATTCAGTTCTTACACATATATATTCCGTTCTTACACATATATATTCCATTCTTACGCATATATATTCCGTTCTTACTCATATATTCAGTTCTTACGCATATATTTTCAGTTCTTACGCATATATATTCAGTTCTTACGCATATACATTCCGTTCTTACGCATATATATTCCGTTCTTACGCATATATATTCAGTTCTTACGCATATATTCAGTTCTTACGCATTGATTTTCAGTTTGTACGCATCTATATTCAGTTGTTACACATATATATTCAGTTCTTACACATATATATTCAGTTCTTACACATATATATTCAGTTCTTACACATATATATTCTGTTCTTACGCATATATATTCAGTTCTTACTCATATATATTCAGTTCTTACACGTATATATTCAGTTCTTACCCATATATATTCCGTTCTTACGCATATATATTCCGTTCTTACGCATATATATTCCGTTTTTACGCATATATTCAGTTCTTACGCATATATTCAGTTCTTACGCATATATACTCCATTCTTACACATATATATTCAGTTCTTACACATATATATTCAGTTCTTAAACATATATATTCAGTTCTTACACATATATATTAAGTTCTTACAAATATATATTCCATTCTTAAGCATATATATTCAGTTCTTACGCATATATTCCTATCTTACGCATATATATTCAGTTCTTACGCATATATATTCCGTTCTTACGCATATATATTCCGTTCTTACGCATATATATTCAGTTCTTACACATATATATTCAGTTCTTACACATATATATTCAGTTCTTACGCATATATGTTCAGTTCTTACGCATATATATTCAGTTCTTACACATATATATTCAGTTCTTACACATATATATTCAGTTCTTACGCATATATATTCCGTTCTTACGCATATATATTCAGTTCTTACACATATATATTCAATTCTTACACATATATATTCAGTTCTTACGCATATATATTCAGTTCTTACGCATATATATTCCGTTCTTACGCATATATATTCAGTTCTTACGCATATACATTCAGTTCTTTCGCATATATATTCAGTTATTACGCATATATATTCCGTTCTTACGCATATATATTCAGTTCTTACACATATATATTCAGTTCTTACACATATATATTCCGTTCTTATGCATATATATTCCATTCTTACGCATATATATTCCGTTCTTAAGCATATATATTCCGTTCTTACGCATATGTATTCAGTTCTTACGCATATATATTCAGTTCTTACATATATATATTCAGTTCTTACGCATATATTTTCAGTTCTTATGCATATGCATTCAGTTCTTACGCATATATATTCAGTTCTTACACATATATATTCAGTTCTTACAGATATATATTCAGTTCCTACACATATATATTCAGTTCTTACACACCTATAATCAGTTCATACGCTTATATATTCAGTTCTAACGAATATTTTCAGTTATTACGCATATATATTCAGTTTTTACACATATATATTCAGTTCTTACGCATATATATTCAATTCTTACGGATATATATTCCGTTCTTACGCATATATATTCCGATCTTACGCATATATATTCAGTTCTTACACATATATATTCCGTTCTTACACATATATATTCCATTCTTACGCATATATATTCCGTTCTTACTCATATATTCAGTTCTTACGCATATATTTTCAGTTCTTACGCATATATATTCAGTTCTTACGTATATACATTCCATTCTTACGCATATATATTCAGTTCTTACACATATATATTCCGTTCTCAAGCATATATATTCCGTTCTTACGCATATATATTCCGTTCTTACGGATATAAATTCCGTTCTTACGCATATATATTCCGATCTTACGCATATATATTCAGTTCTTACACATATATATTCAGATCTTACACATATATATTCAGTTCTTACACATATATATTCTGTTCTTACACACATATATTCCGTTCTTACGTGTATATATTCAGTTCTTACACATATATATTCAGTTCTTACACATATATTCAGTTCTTACACATATATATTCCGTTCTTACGCATATATTTTCAGTTCTTACGCATATACATTCAGTTCTTACACATATATATTCAGTTCTTACACATATATATTCAGTTCTTACACATATATATTCCGTTCTTACGCATATATATTCCATTCTTACGCATATATATTCCGTTCTTAAGCATATATATTCCGTTCTTACGCATATGTATTCAGTTCTTACGCATATATATTCAGTTCTTAGATATATATATTCAGTTCTTACGCATATATTTTCAGTTCTTACGCATATGCATTCAGTTCTTACGCATATATATTCAGTTCTTACACATATATATTCAGTTCTTACAGATATATATTCAGTTCCTACACATATATATTCAGTTCTTACACACCTATAATCAGTTCATACGCATATATATTCAGTTCTAACGAATATTTTCAGTTATTACGCATATATATTCAGTTTTTACACATATATATTCAGTTCTTACGCATATATATTCAATTCTTACACATATATATTCAGTTCTTACGCATATATATTCCATTCTTACACATATATATTGAGTTCTTAAACATATATATTCAGTTCTTACGCATATATATTCCGTTCTTACGCATATATATTCCGATCTTACGCATATATATTCAGTTCTTACGCATATATATTCAATTCTTACACATATATATTCAGTTCTTACGCATATATATTCCATTCTTACACATATATATTCAGTTCTTACACATATATTGTGTTCTTACACATATATATTCAGTTCTTACACGTATATATTCAGTTCTTACCCATATATTTTCCGTTCTTAAGCATATATATTCCGTTCATACGCATATATATTCCGTTTTTAGGCATATATTCAGTTCTTACGCATATATTCAGTTCTTACGCATATATACTCCGTTCTTACACATATATATTCAGTTCTTACACATATATTTTCAGTTCTTACACATATATATTCAGTTCTTACACATATATATTCAGTTCTAACACATATATATTAAGTTCTTACAAATATATATTCCATTCTTACGCATATATATTCAGTTCTTACGCATACATTCAGTTCTTACGTATATATTTTCAGTTCTTACACATATATATTCAGTTCTTACGCATATAAATTCAGTTCTTACACATATATATTCCGTTCTTACGCATATATATTCAGTTCTTACACATATATATTCAGTTCTTACACATATATATTCCGTTCTCAAGCATATATATTCCGTTCTTACGCATATATATTCCGTTCTTACGCATATTTATTCCGTTCTTACGCACATATATTCCGTTCTTACGCATATATATTCCGTTCTTACGCATATATATTCAGTTCTTACGCATATATATTCAGTTCTTATGCATATATATTCAGTTCTTACGGATATATATTCCGTTCTTACGCATATATATTCCGATCTTACGCATATATATTCAGTTCTTACACATATATATTCCGTTCTTACACATATATATTCCATTCTTACGCATATATATTCCGTTCTTACTCATATATTCAGTTCTTACGCATATATTTTCAGTTCTTACGCATATATATTCAGTTCGTACGCATATACATTCCGTTCTTACGCATATATAT
>JAWPHD010025902.1:0-14901 GCA_037043455.1 Cyrtodaria siliqua | reverse complement strand
CACCGTAAGTTTTTCATATGTATACGTACTTTCAACAGATATGCACAAGTCAGAAATGAAACGGGCACTCTATGGCACGCAGAATGATACTTGTTGACATTTCATTGCCAAGGGACGTAATACGTGTACGGGAAAATAGGACAAACAGAGATAACTTAGATTTTTACGCGATCTGATAGTACATATGATTATTATTCATAATAGTAATACGTATAGAATATGTACAATATTATCTGGCTTGTTGTTATGATTGTTAATATGACTATTGTTATAATTATTGCAGCAAACCTGTATCAAGACACAACGTTAATCGCTTCTCAAGTGAGCCCAGAAGTTGCATGTACAAGCCATGACAAGCCAACATTGCGTTCCACCGTAAGTTTATCATATGTATACGTACTTTCAACAGATATGCACAAGTCAGAAATGAAACGGGCACTCTATGGCACGCAGAATGATACTTGTTGACATTTCATTGCCAAGGGACGTAATACGTGTACGGGAAAATAGGACAAACAGAGATAACTTAGATTTTTACGCGATCTGATAGTACATATGATTATTATTCATAATAGTAATACGTATAGAATATGTACAATATTATCTGGCTTGTTGTTATGATTGTTAATATGACTATTGTTATAATTATTGCAGCAAACCTGTATCAAGACACAACGTTAATCGCTTCTCAAGTGAGCCCAGAAGTTGCATGTACAAGCCATGACAAGCCAACAATGCGTTCCACCGTAAGTTTATCATATGTATACGTACTTTCAACAGATATGCACAAGTCAGAAATGAAACGGGCACTCTATGGCACGCATAATGATACTTGTTGACATTTCATTGCCAAGGGACGTAATACGTGTACGGGAAAATAGGACAAACAGAGATAACTTAGATTTTTACGCGATCTGATAGTACATATGATTATTATTCATAATAGTAATACGTATAGAATATGTACAATATTATCTGGCTTGTTGTTATGATTGTTAATATGACTATTGTTATAATTATTGCAGCAAACCTGTATCAAGACACAACGTTAATCGCTTCTCAAGTGAGCCCAGAAGTTGCATGTACAAGCCATGACAAGCCAACATTGCGTTCCACCGTAAGTTTATCATATGTATACGTACTTTCAACAGATATGCACAAGTCAGAAATGAAACGGGCACTCTATGGCACGCAGAATGATACTTGTTTACATTTCATTGCCAAGGGACGTAATACGTGTACGGGAAAATAGGACAAACAGAGATAACTTAGATTTTTACGCGATCTGATAGTACATATGATTATTATTCATAATAGTAATACGTATAGAATATGTACAATATTATCTGGCTTGTTGTTATGATTGTTAATATGACTATTGTTATAATTATTGCAGCAAACCTGTATCACGACACAACGTTAATCGCTTCTCAAGTGAGCCCAGAAGTTGCATGTACAAGCCATGACAAGCCAACAATGCGTTCCACCGTAAGTTTTTCATATGTATACGTACTTTCAACAGATATGCACAAGTCAGAAATGAAACGGGCACTCTATGGCACGCAGAATGATACTTGTTGACATTTCATTGCCAAGGGACGTAATACGTGTACGGGAAAATAGGACAAACAGAGATAACTTAGATTTTTACGCGATCTGATAGTACATATGATTATTATTCATAATAGTAATACGTATAGAATATGTACAATATTATCTGGCTTGTTGTTATGATTGTTAATATGACTATTGTTATAATTATTGCAGCAAACCTGTATCAAGACACAACGTTAATCGCTTCTCAAGTGAGCCCAGAAGTTGCATGTACAAGCCATGACAAGCCAACAATGCGTTCCACCGTAAGTTTTTCATATGTATACGTACTTTCAACAGATATGCACAAGTCAGAAATGAAACGGGCACTCTATGGCACGCAGAATGATACTTGTTGACATTTCATTGCCAAGGGACGTAATACGTGTACGGGAAAATAGGACAAACAGAGATAACTTAGATTTTTACGCGATCTGATAGTACATATGATTATTATTCATAATAGTAATACGTAAAGAATATGTACAATATTATCTGGCTAGTTGTTATGATTGTTAATATGACTATTGTTATAATTATTGCAGCAAACCTGTATCAAGACACAACGTTAATCGCTTCTCAAGTGAGCCCAGAAGTTGCATGTACAAGCCATGACAAGCCAACATTGCGTTCCACCGTAAGTTTATCATATGTATACGTACTTTCAACAGATATGCACAAGTCAGAAATGAAACGGGCACTCTATGGCACGCAGAATGATACTTGTTGACATTTCATTGCCAAGGGACGTAATACGTGTACGGGAAAATAGGACAAACAGAGATAACTTAGATTTTTACGCGATCTGATAGTACATATGATTATTATTCATAATAGTAATACGTATAGAATATGTACAATATTATCTGGCTTGTTGTTATGATTGTTAATATGACTATTGTTATAATTATTGCAGCAAACCTGTATCAAGACACAACGTTAATCGCTTCTCAAGTGAGCCCAGAAGTTGCATGTACAAGCCATGACAAGCCAACAATGCGTTCCACCGTAAGTTTTTCATATGTATACGTACTTTCAACAGATATGCACAAGTCAGAAATGAAACGGGCACTCTATGGCACGCAGAATGATACTTGTTGACATTTCATTGCCAAGGGACGTAATACGTGTACGGGAAAATAGGACAAACAGAGATAACTTAGATTTTTACGCGATCTGATAGTACATATGATTATTATTCATAATAGTAATACGTAAAGAATATGTACAATATTATCTGGCTAGTTGTTATGATTGTTAATATGACTATTGTTATAATTATTGCAGCAAACCTGTATCAAGACACAACGTTAATCGCTTCTCAAGTGAGCCCAGAAGTTGCATGTACAAGCCATGACAAGCCAACATTGCGTTCCACCGTAAGTTTATCATATGTATACGTACTTTCAACAGATATGCACAAGTCAGAAATGAAACGGGCACTCTATGGCACGCATAATGATACTTGTTGACATTTCATTGCCAAGGGACGTAATACGTGTACGGGAAAATAGGACAAACAGAGATAACTTAGATTTTTACGCGATCTGATAGTACATATGATTATTATTCATAATAGTAATACGTATAGAATATGTACAATATTATCTGGCTTGTTGTTATGATTGTTAATATGACTATTGTTATAATTATTGCAGCAAACCTGTATCAAGACACAACGTTAATCGCTTCTCAAGTGAGCCCAGAAGTTGCATGTACAAGCCATGACAAGCCAACAATGCGTTCCACCGTAAGTTTTTCATATGTATACGTACTTTCAACAGATATGCACAAGTCAGAAATGAAACGGGCACTCTATGGCACGCAGAATGATACTTGTTGACATTTCATTGCCAAGGGACGTAATACGTGTACGGGAAAATAGGACAAACAGAGATAACTTAGATTTTTACGCGATCTGATAGTACATATGATTATTATTCATAATAGTAATACGTAAAGAATATGTACAATATTATCTGGCTAGTTGTTATGATTGTTAATATGACTATTGTTATAATTATTGCAGCAAACCTGTTTCAAGACACAACGTTAATCGCTTCTCGAGTGAGCCCAGAAGTTGCATGTACAAGCCATGACAAGCCAACATTGCGTTCCACCGTAAGTTTATCATATGTATACGTACTTTCAACAGATATGCACAAGTCAGAAATGAAACGGGCACTCTATGGCACGCATAATGATACTTGTTGACATTTCATTGCCAAGGGACGTAATACGTGTACGGGAAAATAGGACAAACAGAGATAACTTAGATTTTTACGCGATCTGATAGTACATATGATTATTATTCATAATAGTAATACGTATAGAATATGTACAATATTATCTGGCTTGTTGTTATGATTGTTAATATGACTATTGTTATAATTATTGCAGCAAACCTGTATCAAGACACAACGTTAATCGCTTCTCAAGTGAGCCCAGAAGTTGCATGTACAAGCCATGACAAGCCAACATTGCGTTCCACCGTAAGTTTATCATATGTATACGTACTTTCAACAGATATGCACAAGTCAGAAATGAAACGGGCACTCTATGGCACGCAGAATGATACTTGTTTACATTTCATTGCCAAGGGACGTAATACGTGTACGGGAAAATAGGACAAACAGAGATAACTAAGATTTTTACGCGATCTGATAGTACATATGATTATTATTCATAATAGTAATACGTATAGAATATGTACAATATTATCTGGCTTGTTGTTATGATTGTTAATATGACTATTGTTATAATTATTGCAGCAAACCTGTATCACGACACAACGTTAATCGCTTCTCAAGTGAGCCCAGAAGTTGCATGTACAAGCCATGACAAGCCAACAATGCGTTCCACCGTAAGTTTTTCATATGTATACGTACTTTCAACAGATATGCACAAGTCAGAAATGAAACGGGCACTCTATGGCACGCAGAATGATACTTGTTGACATTTCATTGCCAAGGGACGTAATACGTGTACGGGAAAATAGGACAAACAGAGATAACTTAGATTTTTACGCGATCTGATAGTACATATGATTATTATTCATAATAGTAATACGTAAAGAATATGTACAATATTATCTGGCTAGTTGTTATGATTGTTAATATGACTATTGTTATAATTATTGCAGCAAACCTGTATCAAGACACAACGTTAATCGCTTCTCAAGTGAGCCCAGAAGTTGCATGTACAAGCCATGACAAGCCAACAATGCGTTCCACCGTAAGTTTTTCATATGTATACGTACTTTCAACAGATATGCACAAGTCAGAAATGAAACGGGCACTCTATGGCACGCAGAATGATACTTGTTGACATTTCATTGCCAAGGGACGTAATACGTGTACGGGAAAATAGGACAAACAGAGATAACTTAGATTTTTACGCGATCTGATAGTACATATGATTATTATTCATAATAGTAATACGTAAAGAATATGTACAATATTATCTGGCTAGTTGTTATGATTGTTAATATGACTATTGTTATAATTATTGCAGCAAACCTGTATCAAGACACAACGTTAATCGCTTCTCAAGTGAGCCCAGAAGTTGCATGTACAAACCATGACAAGCCAACATTGCGTTCCACCGTAAGTTTATCATATGTATACGTACTTTCAACAGATATGCACAAGTCAGAAATGAAACGGGCACTCTATGGCACGCAGAATGATACTTGTTGACATTTCATTGCCAAGGGACGTAATACGTGTACGGGAAAATAGGACAAACAGAGATAACTTAGATTTTTACGCGATCTGATAGTACATATGATTATTATTCATAATAGTAATACGTAAAGAATATGTACAATATTATCTGGCTAGTTGTTATGATTGTTAATATGACTATTGTTATAATTATTGCAGCAAACCTGTATCAAGACACAACGTTAATCGCTTCTCAAGTGAGCCCAGAAGTTGCATGTACAAGCCATGACAAGCCAACAATGCGTTCCACCGTAAGTTTTTCATATGTATACGTACTTTCAACAGATATGCACAAGTCAGAAATGAAACGGGCACTCTATGGCACGCAGAATGATACTTGTTGACATTTCATTGCCAAGGGACGTAATACGTGTACGGGAAAATAGGACAAACAGAGATAACTTAGATTTTTACGCGATCTGATAGTACATATGATTATTATTCATAATAGTAATACGTAAAGAATATGTACAATATTATCTGGCTAGTTGTTATGATTGTTAATATGACTATTGTTATAATTATTGCAGCAAACCTGTATCAAGACACAACGTTAATCGCTTCTCAAGTGAGCCCAGAAGTTGCATGTACAAGCCATGACAAGCCAACATTGCGTTCCACCGTAAGTTTATCATATGTATACGTACTTTCAACAGATATGCACAAGTCAGAAATGAAACGGGCACTCTATGGCACGCAGAATGATACTTGTTGACATTTCATTGCCAAGGGACGTAATACGTGTACGGGAAAATAGGACAAACAGAGATAACTTAGATTTTTACGCGATCTGATAGTACATATGATTATTATTCATAATAGTAATACGTATAGAATATGTACAATATTATCTGGCTTGTTGTTATGATTGTTAATATGACTATTGTTATAATTATTGCAGCAAACCTGTATCAAGACACAACGTTAATCGCTTCTCAAGTGAGCCCAGAAGTTGCATGTACAAGCCATGACAAGCCAACAATGCGTTCCACCGTAAGTTTTTCATATGTATACGTACTTTCAACAGATATGCACAAGTCAGAAATGCAACGGGCACTCTATGGCACGCAGAATGATACTTGTTGACATTTCATTGCCAAGGGACGTAATACGTGTACGGGAAAATAGGACAAACAGAGATAACTTAGATTTTTACGCGATCTGATAGTACATATGATTATTATTCATAATAGTAATACGTATAGAATATGTACAATATTATCTGGCTTGTTGTTATGATTGTTAATATGACTATTGTTATAATTATTGCAGCAAACCTGTATCAAGACACAACGTTAATCGCTTCTCAAGTGAGCCCAGAAGTTGCATGTACAAGCCATGACAAGCCAACATTGCGTTCCACCGTAAGTTTATCATATGTATACGTACTTTCAACAGATATGCACAAGTCAGAAATGAAACGGGCACTCTATGGCACGCAGAATGATACTTGTTTACATTTCATTGCCAAGGGACGTAATACGTGTACGGGAAAATAGGACAAACAGAGATAACTTAGATTTTTACGCGATCTGATAGTACATATGATTATTATTCATAATAGTAATACGTATAGAATATGTACAATATTATCTGGCTTGTTGTTATGATTGTTAATATGACTATTGTTATAATTATTGCAGCAAACCTGTATCAAGACACAACGTTAATCGCTTCCCAAGTGAGCCCAGAAGTTGCATGTACAAGCCATGACAAGCCAACAATGCGTTCCACCGTAAGTTTTTCATATGTATACGTACTTTCAACAGATATGCACAAGTCAGAAATGAAACGGGCACTCTATGGCACGCAGAATGATACTTGTTGACATTTCATTGCCAAGGGACGTAATACGTGTACGGGAAAATAGGACAAACAGAGATAACTTAGATTTTTACGCGATCTGATAGTACATATGATTATTATACATAATAGTAATACGTAAAGAATATGTACAATATTATCTGGCTAGTTGTTATGATTGTTAATATGACTATTGTTATAATTATTGCAGCAAACCTGTATCAAGACACAACGTTAATCGCTTCTCAAGTGAGCCCAGAAGTTGCATGTACAAGCCATGACAAGCCAACAATGCGTTCCACCGTAAGTTTTTCATATGTATACGTACTTTCAACAGATATGCACAAGTCAGAAATGAAACGGGCACTCTATGGCACGCAGAATGATACTTGTTGACATTTCATTGCCAAGGGACGTAATACGTGTACGGGAAAATAGGACAAACAGAGATAACTTAGATTTTTACGCGATCTGATAGTACATATGATTATTATTCATAATAGTAATACGTAAAGAATATGTACAATATTATCTGGCTAGTTGTTATGATTGTTAATATGACTATTGTTATAATTATTGCAGCAAACCTGTATCAAGACACAACGTTAATCGCTTCTCAAGTGAGCCCAGAAGTTGCATGTACAAGCCATGACAAGCCAACATTGCGTTCCACCGTAAGTTTATCATATGTATACGTACTTTCAACAGATATGCACAAGTCAGAAATGAAACGGGCACTCTATGGCACGCAGAATGATACTTGTTGACATTTCATTGCCAAGGGACGTAATACGTGTACGGGAAAATAGGACAAACAGAGATAACTTAGATTTTTACGCGATCTGATAGTACATATGATTATTATTCATAATAGTAATACGTATAGAATATGTACAATATTATCTGGCTTGTTGTTATGATTGTTAATATGACTATTGTTATAATTATTGCAGCAAACCTGTATCAAGACACAACGTTAATCGCTTCTCAAGTGAGCCCAGAAGTTGCATGTACAAGCCATGACAAGCCAACAATGCGTTCCACCGTAAGTTTTTCATATGTATACGTACTTTCAACAGATATGCACAAGTCAGAAATGAAACGGGCACTCTATGGCACGCAGAATGATACTTGTTGACATTTCATTGCCAAGGGACGTAATACGTGTACGGGAAAATAGGACAAACAGAGATAACTTAGATTTTTACGCGATCTGATAGTACATATGATTATTATTCATAATAGTAATACGTATAGAATATGTACAATATTATCTGGCTTGTTGTTATGATTGTTAATATGACTATTGTTATAATTATTGCAGCAAACCTGTATCAAGACACAACGTTAATCGCTTCTCAAGTGAGCCCAGAAGTTGCATGTACAAGCCATGACAAGCCAACAATGCGTTCCACCGTAAGTTTTTCATATGTATACGTACTTTCAACAGATATGCACAAGTCAGAAATGCAACGGGCACTCTATGGCACGCAGAATGATACTTGTTGACATTTCATTGCCAAGGGACGTAATACGTGTACGGGAAAATAGGAATGATAGTACATATGATTATTATTCATAATAGTAATACGTATAGAATATGTACAATATTATCTGGCTTGTTGTTATGATTGTTAATATGACTATTGTTATAATTATTGCAGCAAACCTGTATCAAGACACAACGTTAATCGCTTCTCAAGTGAGCCCAGAAGTTGCATGTACAAGCCATGACAAGCCAACATTGCGTTCCACCGTAAGTTTATCATATGTATACGTACTTTCAACAGATATGCACAAGTCAGAAATGAAACGGGCACTCACTCTATGGCCACGCAGAATGATACTTGTTTACATTTCATTGCCAAGGGACGTAATACGTGTACGGAAAATAGGACAAACAGAGAAAACTTAGATTTTTACGCGATCTGATAGTACATATGATTATTATTCATAATAGTAATACGTATAGAATATGTACAATATTATCTGGCTTGTTGTTATGATTGTTAATATGACTATTGTTATAATTATTGCAGCAAACCTGTATCAAGACACAACGTTAATCGCTTCTCAAGTGAGCCCAGAAGTTGCATGTACAAGCCATGACAAGCCAACAATGCGTTCCACCGTAAGTTTTTCATATGTATACGTACTTTCAACAGATATGCACAAGTCAGAAATGAAACGGGCACTCTATGGCACGCAGAATGATACTTGTTGACATTTCATTGCCAAGGGACGTAATACGTGTACGGGGAAATATGACAAACAGAGATAACTTAGATTTTTACGCGATCTGATAGTACATATGATTATTATTCATAATAGTAATACGTAAAGAATATGTACAATATTATATGGCTAGTTGTTATGATTGTTAATATGACTATTGTTATAATTATTGCAGCAAACCTGTATCAAGACACAACGTTAATCGCTTCTCAAGTGAGCCCAGAAGTTGCATGTACAAGCCTGACAAGCCAACAATGCGTTCCACCGTAAGTTTTTTCATATTGTATACGTACTTTCAACAGATATGCACAAGTCAGAAATGAAACGGGGCACTCTATGGCACGCAGAATTGATACTTGTTGACATTTCATTGCAAGGGACGTAATACGTGTACGGGAAAATAGGACAAACAGAGATAACTTAGATTTTTACGCGATCTGATAGTACATATGATTATTATTCATAATAGTAATACGTAAAGAATATGTACAATATTATCTGGCTAGTTGTTATGATTGTTAATATGACTATTGTTATAATTATTGCAGCAAACCTGTATCAAGACACAACGTTAATCGCTTCTCAAGTGAGCCCAGAAGTTGCATGTACAAGCCATGACAAGCCAACATTGCGTTCCACCGTAAGTTTATCATATGTATACGTACTTTCAACAGATATGCACAAGTCAGAAATGAAACGGGCACTCTATGCGCACGCAGAATGATACTTGTTGACATTTCATTGCCAAGGGACGTAATACGTGTACGGGAAAATAGGACAAACAGAGATACTTAGATTTTTACGCGATCTGATAGTACACTATGATTATTATTCATAATAGTAATACGTATAGAATATGTACAATATTATCTGGCTTGTTGTTATGATTGTTAATATGACTATTGTTATAATTATTGCAGCAAACCTGTATCAAGACACAACGTTAATCGCTTCTCAAGTGAGCCCAGAAGTTGCATGTACAAGCCATGACAAGCCAACAATGCGTTCCACCGTAAGTTTTTCATATGTATACGTACTTTCAACAGATATGCACAAGTCAGAAATGAAACGGGCACTCTATGGCACGCAGAATGATACTTGTTGACATTTCATTGCCAAGGGACGTAATACGTGTACGGGAAAATAGGACAAACAGAGATAACTTAGATTTTTACGCGATCTGATAGTACATATGATTATTATTCATAATAGTAATACGTAAAGAATATGTACAATATTATCTGGCTAGTTGTTATGAATGTTAATATGACTATTGTTATAATTATTGCAGCAAACCTGTATCAAGACACAACGTTAATCGCTTCTCGAGTGAGCCCAGAAGTTGCATGTACAAGCCATGACAAGCCAACATTGCGTTCCACCGTAAGTTTATCATATGTATACGTACTTTCAACAGATAGCCACAAGTCAGAAATGAAACGGGCACTCTATGGCACGCAGAATGATACTTGTTGACATTCATTGCCAAGGGACGTAATACGTGTACGGAAAATAGGACAAACAGAGATAACTTAGATTTTTACGCGATCTGATAGTACATATGATTATTATTCATAATAGTAATACGTATAGAATATGTACAATATTATCTGGCTTGTTGTTATGATTGTTAATATGACTATTGTTATAATTATTGCAGCAAACCTGTATCAAGACACAACGTTAATCGCTTCTCAAGTGAGCCCCAGAAGTTGCATGTACAAGCCATGACAAGCCAACATTGCGTTCCACCGTAAGTTTATCATATGTATACGTACTTTCAACAGATATGCACAAGTCAGAAATGAAACGGGCACTCTATGGCACGCAGAATGAATACTTGTTTACATTTCATTGCCAAGGGACGTAATACGTGTACGGGAAAATAGGACAAACAGAGATACTTAGATTTTTACGCGATCTGATAGTACATATGATTATTATTCATAATAGTAATACGTATAGAATATGTACAATATTATCTGGCTTGTTGTTATGATTGTTAATATGACTATTGTTATAATTATTGCAGCAAACCTGTATCAAGACACAACGTTAATCGCTTCTCAAGTGAGCCCAGAAGTTGCATGTACAAGCCATGACAAGCCAACAATGCGTTCCACCGTAAGTTTTTCATATGTATACGTACTTTCAACAGATAATGCACAAGTCAGAAATGAAACGGGCACTCTATGGCACGCAGAATGATACTTGTTGACATTTCATTGCCAAGGGACGTAATACGTGTACGGGAAAATAGGACAAACAGAGATAACTTAGATTTTTACGCGATCTGATAGTACATATGATTATTATTCATAATAGTAATACGTAAAGAATATGTACAATATTATCTGGCTAGTTGTTATGATTGTTAATATGACTATTGTTATAATTATTGCAGCAAACCTGTATCAAGACACAACGTTAATCGCTTCTCAAGTGAGCCCAGAAGTTGCATGTACAAGCCATGACAAGCCAACAATGCGTTCCACCGTAAGTTTTTCATATGTATACGTACTTTCAACAGATATGCACAAGTCAGAAATGAAACGGGCACTCTATGGCACGCAGAATGATACTTGTTGACATTTCATTGCCAAGCGGACGTAATACGTGTACGGGAAAATAGGACAAACAGAGATAACTTAGATTTTTACGCGATCTGATAGTACATATGATTATTATTCATAATAGTAATACGTAAAGAATATGTACAATATTATCTGGCTAGTTGTTATGATTTTTAATATGACTATTGTTATAATTATTGCAGCAAACCTGTATCAAGGACACAACGTTAATCGCTTCTCAAGTGAGCCCAGAAGTTGCATGTACAAGCCATGACAAGCCAACATTGCGTTCCACCGTAAGTTTATCATATGTATACGTACTTTCAACAGATATGCACAGTCAGAAATGAAACGGGCACTCTATGGCACGCAGAATGATACTTGTTTACATTTCATTGCCAAGGGACGTAATACGTGTACGGGAAAATAGGACAAACAGAGATAACTTAGATTTTTACGCGATCTGATAGTACATATGATTATTATTCATAATAGTAATACGTATAGAATATGTACAATATTATCTGGCTTGTTGTTATGATTGTTAATATGACTATTGTTATAATTATTGCAGCAAACCTGTATCAAGACACAACGTTAATCGCTTCTCAAGTGAGCCCAGAAGTTGCATGTACAAGCCATGACAAGCCAACAATGCGTTCCACCGTAAGTTTTTCATATGTATACGTACTTTCAACAGATATGCACAAGTCAGAAATGAAACGGGCACTCTATGGCACGCAGAATGATACTTGTTGACATTTCATTGCCAAGGGACCGTAATACGTGTACGGGAAAATAGGACAAACAGATAACTTAGATTTTTACGCGATCTGATAGTACATATGATTATTATTCATAATAGTAATACGTAAAGAATATGTACAATATTATCTGGCTAGTTGTTATGATTGTTAATATGACTAATGTTATAATTATTGCAGCAAACCTGTATCAAGACACAACGTTAATCGCTTCTCAAGTGAGCCCAGAAGTTGCATGTACAAGCCATGACAAGCAACAATGCGTTCACCGTAAGTTTTTCATATGTATACGTACTTTCAACAGATATGCACAAGTCAGAAATGAAACGGGCACTCTATGGCACGCAGAATGATACTTGTTGACATTTCATTGCCAAGGGACGTAATACGTGTACGGGAAAATAGGACAAACAGAGATAACTTAGATTTTTACGCGATCTGATAGTACATATGATTATTATTCATAATAGTAATACGTAAAGAATATGTACAATATTATCTGGCTAGTTGTTATGATTGTTAATATGACTATTGTTATAATTATTGCAGCAAACCTGTATCAAGACACAACGTTAATCGCTTCTCAAGTGAGCCAGAAGTTGCATGTACAAGCCATGACAAGCCAACATTGCGTTCCACCGTAAGTTTATCATATGTATACGTACTTTCAACAGATATGCACAAGTCAGAAATGAAACGGGCACTCTATGGCACGCAGAATGATACTTGTTGACATTTCATTGCCAAGGGACGTAATACGTGTACGGGAAAATAGGACAAACAGAGATAACTTAGATTTTTACGCGATCTGATAGTACATATGATTATTATTCATAATAGTAATACGTATAGAATATGTACAATATTATCTGGCTTGTTGTTATGATTGTTAATATGACTATTGTTATAATTATTGCAGCAAACCTGTATCAAGACACAACGTTAATCGCTTCTCAAGTGAGCCCAGAAGTTGCATGTACAAGCCATGACAAGCCAACATTGCGTTCCACCGTAAGTTTATCATATGTATACGTACTTTCAACAGATATGCACAAGTCAGAATGAAACGGGCACTCTATGGCACGCAGAATGATACTTGTTGACATTTCATTGCCAAGGGACGTAATACGTGTACGGGAAAATAGGACAAACAGAGATAACTTAGATTTTTACGCGATCTGATAGTACATATGATTATTATTCATAATAGTAATACGTATAGAATATGTACAATATTATCTGGCTTGTTGTTATGATTGTTAATATGACTATTGTTATAATTATTGCAGCAAACCTGTATCAAGACACAACGTTAATCGCTTCTCAAGTGAGCCCAGAAGTTGCATGTACAAGCCATGACAAGCCAACATTGCGTTCCACCGTAAGTTTTTCATATGTATACGTACTTTCAACAGATATGCACAAGTCAGAAATGAAACGGGCACTCTATGGCACGCCAGATGATACTTGTTGACATTTCATTGCCAAGGGACGTAATACGTGTACGGGAAAATAGGACAAACGAGATAACTTAGATTTTTACGCGATCTGATAGTACATATGATTATTATTCATTAATAGTAATACGTATAGAATATGTACAATATTATCTGGCTTGTTGTTATGATTGTTAATATGACTATTGTTATATTATTGCCAGCAAACCTGTATCAAGACACAACGTTAATCGCTTCTCAGTGAGCCCAGAAGTTGCATGTACAAGCCATGACAAGCCAACATTGCGTTCCACCGTAAGTTTATCATATGTATACGTACTTTCATCAGATATGCACAAGTCAGAAATGAAACGGGCACTCTATGGCACGCAGAATGATACTTGTTGACATTCATTGCCAGGGACGTAATACGTGTACGGGAAAAATAGGACATAACAGAGATAACTTAGATTTTACGCGATCTGATAGTACATATGATTATTATTCATATATAATACGGTATAGAATATGTACAATACTATCTGGCTTGTTGTTATGATTGTTAATATGACTATTGTTATAATTATTGGCAGGCAAACCTGTATCAGACACAACGTTAATCGCTTCTCAAGTGAGCCCAGAAGTTGCATGTACAGGCAATGACAAGCCAACATTGCGTTCACCGTAAGTATTCATATGTATACTTACTTTCAACAGATATGCACAAGTCAGAAATGAAAACGGGCCTATGGCACGCTAGATTTGAGGCCTT
>JAWPHD010025901.1:0-14901 GCA_037043455.1 Cyrtodaria siliqua | reverse complement strand
GCATTTTACTTCCAAATGTATTAGGCTCGGCATGAAACCGCAGAGTAGCTCGGCAGACCATTGGCTTTGTTTGTTGTTAAGCCTGGTATAATAAACTTGATAGGCACTGACATAATATTCTCTATTACTGATCAATGAGAAACCTCGTTTATATAGTTTATTTTAACAAGGGGTCATTCTATAACTTCATATACGTATAGGTTATTAGATTTGTATTGGGATATATGCACGAGTTCTACCGCGTAATAATATTTAGGAGTGCAATATTTATACGCGAAAGAAAGAGTGCATATATCACAATACAAACCTTCTTACTGCATACTCATTTTTAATATAAAAACGAATAATTAGAATTGAATGAATTTAATGTTGTTTAACGGCTCATCAACACAGTATATGTTATTTAGAGCCGCCCCAGAGAGAGGGGAAGGATACATAGGAATCCGGGAACCGTGCCCTACTCTTATTGTCGAATAGATTCCTATGGTTCTTTAACGTGCTTGGAGGATAGACCGATACACGGGACCGCCCGGTTTACGTCCCCATCCGACGGAAGAGACTAAGGGAAAGTGTCTTGCCCAAGAACACACCGACGAAATTCAGTGGCACCACGGAGGATTTAACCCGGGACCTCCGGTTACGAATAATTAGAACAAAGAAATAGGTTTTAAGATTTAATTTTCACCCAGAACATTTATTTCAAACAATCATATTATCGTAACATTTTTCACAATGAACACTGGTGAAATGTTTACGTCACATGACACAGTGACACTTAATGTGAAATGAACTGCGAATTGCACCAATCCCCAACGAGAATGCAAAATAGTAGTCTACGAGAAATGCAAAATAGTAGTCTCAGTATATTTATTTTACAACACGTCAATATAAACTCGTCAATATGAGCGAATATTGACGTGAAAGTAAACGGAGCTTGTAAATGCGTATGCAATAAGATAAACTACTGACGTTATGGTTATACTGAAAGGAAAAAAGAAACGAATAATCAAAAAATTGCCGGTTTGAAGTTCAATTGTAAACAATAATTTCATTTCGGGCTCGTGGGCGAGTGAAATTATTGTTTACAATTGAACGACAAACCGTGATATATTATAGATAATTCACCGTAAACGATGTTCTATTTATATTCTAATACCCCCTTAAATGTGAAAATAACGCACACATCTGAAATCTTTCGCATTGCCATGCTTGCTCTCCTAACGTTGCATACGTTACAATGCGGAATAAGCAATGCTTATTCTCCTAACGTTGCAAAAATTACAGTGATATATCGTTCAATATAACGAGATATTTTAAACTAGGCTATATAGTGCGGGTGTATTAGAATACACTATTATACACACAAAATTCTACCTAATATTTCAGATATATCTCAACGTGTTTTGTACAAAAAGGGGCTACAGCTAATTACAGAAAGGACAACTCTGTCATGCAGTAGACCTTTTAATCAAAGTATACGTTGTTACACGAAATTCATAAATGTTGAAGTTTCGCTTGAAAAAGTCAAGCCATTTCAGTATTGTGTTTAATGTTAAGAGATTGCAACGTTTAAAGCCTACGTTTGCTCATCTGCTTGAGCCAAATGCGCATTCTGTCGATAATGAAACTTTAAAGGGGTAACCATTGGTGTGTTCGGTGCTGTTTAAACTTTCTTTCCGAAAGGACAGGCCTAATGTCGCCCTGTACCATTCGATTAGCAGTAGCATATTAAACATACAATATATAGAGGAAATACCCATTATGCGTTTCTTTTTCCTTTCGGTATATTTTCCACCCAGTTAAAAACAACGATAATGAGAATAGTGTCCTTTTTTAAGTATACAGTAAACGCATATGCCACACTACTTCCTGTTTATAAAGTTTAGTTAAATTATGAGGTTTCAAAAACATTCTATTAAATTACCACACCCACTTATTTTACTTAAGAACATGTTCTGGCACTAAATTGCCGTTCGTGCAGTATCTGTTGCATTTCTTAAAGGTGTAGTGTTTTACCAAGATTATAATAGTCTTGATTTTCTTCGACGCTTGATTGTAAACAAGCAAGCGTCGCAGATGATCTAGACTAATCAAACACTCGCATAGGCTTAATTGAGTGTCTCATACCAATCTATTTTATTTTAGATGCAATCCTCAGTAATTGCAGACTATCACTTATCAAAGGAAATCATTAGATACATAACAGTTAAGCAGTGCACGATTCCGAAAGGTGTGTTCAACTTACAAACGATGTTAGATTGAAAACTAATGCCTTGAAAACTTGACATAATGATATATAGCAATATAAAAGATGGCTAATAAAACATGCTCATGCAGTATTTAAGCGATAAGATGTGGCGTGTTTCTTAAAGGTATAGTGTACCTCTTCCTTTTAGCTCTACTGGCCAAGGCCAGTAGTGTTTATGCCATGGTATTTTGTCCGTCCGTCCGTCCGTCCGTCCGTCCGTCGTAGGTTATCTTTTTGATGTCAACACTCTAGCACCTTCATTTTTCATCCGATCTTTACCAAACTGTACCAGATTATTAATATCAATAAGGGCTTGGACTAATTCGAAAACCAGCAAGATCGAACCAGTAACAACGGAGTTATTGCCCTTGAATTAACGAAGACTGCTATAGTTTGTCTTGTCAACACTCTAGCGCCTCCACTTTTTATCCGATCTTTTCCAAACTTTTACCAGATTATTAATATCAATGAAAGCTCGGACGACTTTGAAAACCAGCCAGTCCAGTAACACCGAAAGTATTTGATTTAAATTAACGAAAATTGCTATATTTTGTCCTGCCATCACTCTAGCACCTCCATTTTTCATCCGATTTTTGCCCTTAAATTATTGAAAATTGTATATCAACACTCTAGCACATTCGTTTTTCATCCGATCTTGACCAGATTGTTAATATCGATGAAAGCTTGGAGGAGTTCAAAAACCAGCCAGATCGGAAAAGTAACACCAGACTTATTGCCCTTGAATTAACGAAAATTGCTATACTTTGTCTTGTCAACACTCTAGCGCCTCTGTTTTGCATCCTACCTTTACCAAATTGATATTGATGAAAGCTCAGTTAAGTTCGAAAACCAGCCAGCCAGATCGGACCATTATTGAAAAATGTGTTTACCTTTTGATGTCAACACTCTAGCACCTACGTTTTTAATCTGATCTTTACCAAACTTTACCAAATTGTTATGTTAGGGACTTCATTCTTCCGTATTTCAGGGATGATCAGTACCAAGCCGAGTTGTGCATATCTTTACATTGTTCATGTTGAATAAGTTTTGGCGGAGTTATGGCCCTTTAAATGTTTTGGCGGTTTTAATAAACATAATTTGTATGGACTAGTTCTGCTGATTTCAATGAAACATGACAAGGCTGATCAGCATCATGCCTAGTTGTGCATATGGTAGCCGTGTTCCTGTTGAATGATTTTTGTGGAGATATGGCCGTTTAGATGTTTTATCGGGACTAGTTTTCCCGAACCTCTTGTGGATTTCAATGAAACTTGGCAGGAATGATCAGTACCAAGCCTAGTTGCACATATCATTGTCGTGTATCGATTGAATGACATTTGGTGGAATTACGGCTGTTTAAAACGTTTTAATACACGATATTTGTCCGGACTTGTTGTCCTCAACCACCATTCGGCTTTCAACAAAACTTGGCTGCGTAAATCATTGTCTTGTTCCAGTTGAATGATTTTTGGTGGAGTAATGGCGCTTTAAAGGTAGGGATGACCATTACCAAGCCTAGTTGCACATATCTGAAATTTGGTAGGGATGACCATTACCAAGCCTAGTTGCACATATCTTTGTCGTTTCCAGATGAATGATTTTTGGAAAGTTTATAGCCTTTTCTTCTGTAGGGGAGACATCTGCTTTTACTAAAAACAACCCCAGTTCTAATTCTGTATGGTTATTTAGGGACTCTAGACACAACAATTATATAAATTGAGTTTTGACCCCCTACATAAAGGGGCCCTCTACAGGCGGTCAAATCTTATTTTATACAATTGTTGTGCCTCGAGTCCCTGAATAATCATACCAAACTAGGGCCTCTTGTTTAAATTGTTAGCTTGGGTCAAGGGTTTAAATTTCTGTTGTAGGTGTTGTTTTTATTTTTGTTTGTTTTGTTTTTGCAATATTTTAACGATAGGAATTGTATGACAACCCTTGATATAAGAGCCGTGTTAGCAAGTAAAGCGTCCACATGCCCTCTTGGGCCTTTTGTTAGATGTTTGTCTTCGGTAAATGTAAAAGATCCATGGAAGTGCGTCAACAGAATGCATAACATGCATGTCAGCAGTGAATTGTTAAATGTTTGTTATTACAAAAGGCGTTTTTGGCTTCCAATCGATGTTACATTGAAGAAGTATGTCTAGAAACTAATGGTAGAGGGTAATTGTTTTGTTTGTTTGTTTGGTGTTATTTTGTGTTTGTTTAAATAGTGATTTACGTCATCTGTAGCACGTGTTAGGCAATATATGACGGTCGATATGTTTGTGGTAGAGGCAGACCACCCCTTTTTTCCTGGGTAGAACCAGTACCGTATATCTTCCTTCATCCGTAAGAATCGACAAGTTCTTACTTGACAAGTGGCGCTCTCTTTGGGATTCGAACCCACAGCGGTGAGAGGCGAGAAAGGTTTAGACGTAACGTCTTTACTATCCTGGTCACGGAGGCACCCTGGTAGATAGTAATAGAAAGGTCGGCTAATTCAACTGTTTTGAACTTAAAACATGTAAAATATAAAGTATCTGTAAAGCGTTTTAACATTTATAATTATAATCATCGAAGCACTACAGATGATATGAAAACTGTCGTAAAATCGCAAATTTGGACAACAAACTCGATTTTATTAGCCTGTAACCAACTTACGTTTCGAAATGTACCATTTTCCAATCTAGTATTATAATATTACTTATTTTTCCATCTGCGTTCCATCATTTTAGTTCCTGCGTTAATCAATCATTTGTCATACCGGGCTGTGTATATTTAGTTATCACATAACTTGGGAATGGAATAACACCACATTCTATATTTTCAATATACAACTGGTTATATAAGTATGCAATTAAGCCTAACTAGTACGCGCTGCATTTGTCGTCTTTTCGTTCTGTCGTCTTTTCGGGGGCGATATAACGAAAAGACGAAAATACGACAAATGGCAGAAATCAGCCACCATAACAAATGGCAGAAATCACCATACGTAACACACCACCAGTTCGTAAAATATGACGTGCAATGTTTAGTAAAATATTTTATGGTTATATCGCCGGAGGTTTTAGGAAGGCTTTAGAAAGTAATGTGTGCTAATAATGCGAACGTTTTTGTCAAATGAAACAAATCTTAGGGAACACGCGAAGTTCTACGCCAGCTTAAAACTTCTAAAACTGATTAAAATCGTAAATTTAACTAGTTAAAATCTGTCAGATAGGTATAATTATAACTGGGCTGAAAATTAATGAATGATGAAGTAATTCTAATTGATTAATATTGATTTAAGAAACATCGAAGCAGACTTTAACAAAACACGTCATTAGTTCCGCCCGTACAACTATTGTAATATGTATGAGAACTCATTTATCTATATGAAATATGCGCGACAAAGAATGTAAAATCGATGACGATACTTGAATGCAGACACCTAAGAGCCGTTTTTGGCAATTCAGATCAATATAAGTTCTTAATATGATATGAAAATAAAACCTCCTCTCAATTCAATACAGCTCATTCATAAACAAATTATTCTGGTCAACAGGTCAAAGGGGTTTGGGTTAACTCGCTTTTGGAAGGTGCGCCAGTCACTATATCCGATATAGTGACTATATATAATATTAAATGAGCACAGCAATCAAATTACAAAAGGTCCAATCAGCACATATCTCTTTAGGGTATATTGGTTAGTCATTTTAAAAAAAACGAATAAAAAATTGATGCCTTATTTTAACTTGAAATGATGGCTTACATCCTTTAGGCGGATAAATGGACTATTCATAATTTTGATAGAAGATCATCAAAAAAACTGACTAATCAGTGACCAGAAATAAGACATACATAATACATTCTGGTAGATGATAAACTCGGTATTTATCCTTGATGTTCAACCAAGATTACTTTAAAATTAAGGTATCTACAATGTGATTCTTTTGAAACCCTGCAAATTTCATGCACATTCATGCAAATTGATTCAATATATGTACTTTTCAACATCAAAACCTTGAAAAGTATCATTTATTTTATTTTACTATAGAATCTAATGATAAAACCCGAGTAACACAAATTGTATCACCTACTGAAAATAAGATAAAATCTCAACATCTCTGCAATGAATTATGAATTCTATGGATCAATGTATTTCACGTAAAAAACAAAAAAACTTTGAGAAAAATTGTACCAAACTTTCGGATATTAATTAGGGTACGATTTCTGCCTTGCACGTATATTTCCAACCTCCGCGCAGTGATATTGTAGCCAATAATCCCTGCCACCACACAAATCGCTTGACGATAGCTGAGGCAATGTGATTACAAAGTGGCGATACACTAGGTATTGCTTGGTTCAGCAAACCCTTGCCGTAACCAACGGGCACAGTGGCAATAACATCATCACCTTCGAGAAGATGTTGAAAACATTTAACCTGGTTTGGCTTGGGAGTAATCTCTTTATTAAATTTAGGCACAGCTTCTGTAATGTTCTCAACGGAATACATGTTTGTTTACACGTAACCAAGTAACCGGTGTGCATATAAAATATATTAAATATATATTCGCTAAAATTGATTTTTTTTATATAAATAAATTATTTTTGTAACCAGATACCGTTTTCCAAACTATTTTCCTATATTTCGAAAGCAAGTTGAAATACTGACCTAAAAATTATTTAACCAAAACTTTAACTTAGCTGCATTTCAGCTATAAATGTGTGTGGTGGCAGTGGTTACTGTAACAGATAGGGGACGTAACGACAGCGGGGAGTTTGGTATATTTCCTGATATAATGTTCAGATCATTATTTTTGAATTACTGTTATGTACTGTATGATTGAAATTGCACATTCCTAAAATATGCGTTTGGTTGAAATTTTCACTTGAAAATACCCCATTTTTGGACAGTGCCGTCAGGCAACGTTCTAAGTAGTGGCAATTCTGACGCACAAGGAATTTCTACTAGAAATCAAAGAGCACCAGATTACAGCAGGATAAAAGTAGTACCATTTGCCAGGCTGTAAATGGGCAAAAGATCCGTATATTGACAACATATTTATAACTATGTAAGTGTTGGTAAATAATAAGTGATTTTAACTTAAGTTTCAGTAATACGCTGTTTTTGAAGGCATTTGATCCGTACAAGTTAATGCGCATACGTGCGTCTACATGAGTTTGTGAGTAAAAGCCGTACCGTACCGTACATTCCGAAATATAACGGAAACAGCCGGTGCGTAGTACGGAGAATACCGAAAGTAGCAATTAATAGTTTAGTAATGAATCTAATAGACATTATCGGTATATTATCAGTGTATGCAGGATGTATATAACGACAAGTAATACTTTTATGAATTTATTTATATCATATATTAGAACAATTAGCATGCATACATGAAATAGATATATATCAGGTGCAATTGGATAATAACTAGAACCCATGCCGTACGTACACTTGAAGAGTAAGTAATTCGATTACCATGATATTAAACTGGAACCTTTTATCACATTACATCATGGTAACTATCAAAGGCCGTTCGTAAATTTGCGAGTAAAAGAGATTATATAACTATGTACCACAGACATCTCTTTATCAAACCATACAATTAGTTTCATCAATTCAATTCATTTCAATTATTTATTTGGCATAACATTTACATGTGTATTGCCTAAACAAGACGGAATACAATACACAATATTTCAGAGAAGAGTACAAACAAACATACTTCATTTATAGAATGAATACATATATTACAGTGGAATAGTTATAATTATTACGTTCTATCAATGGCATTGCATCACATTTTATTACCATTATCAATAATGTGTATAAAAGCATTTCTATTTAAGGAATTAGAAACTCTGACTACCGTTACATCAGACTACATGAATTTCTTTTATTTCTTTTTTATGCGTATCATAATTCAACGAAGATTGTTTTGTCTTAGCCATATGGCCACCGAAAACGCCTTTACAGAAATTCTATTTTTCAGACATTCAAGGGGCGATAACGCTGTTATCCATGAGAGGAACTGATTGGTTTTCGAAAGGAATCGAGATCCCGTGTATACGTATGTTGTGACTAACTTTGACATTTTCATTGACACTTATTCCTCTTTGACACTTACAACATTTAAAAATGTCTACATAACTTCACTTTTTTCCCCCGTCGATTAGGCGGAGGGATATATAATTGCCATTGTCCGTCTGGCGTTCCATCCGGTCCCATAACTCTGATTAATGCCTCATCCGATTTCAATAATATTTTGCACAAATGTTCACCACCTTAGTACGCAAACCCGTTTTTTTCGGAATAATACCTTCTGAGTGGCACCGTCCATCAGCACGTTCAGTGCTTTGATTTATCTGTGACAGGAAAATAGCCCTAAATATTCATTAACAGTAAATCCTCCATTGAAAATAATATGAAAAATAAAGTTGTATAAGTTACTCTGTTAGTAAAGTATTCTGTGATGGATTATATGTTATTTAGAGGCGCCAAAAAGAGGGAAAAGATATAGGAATCCGGAAACCTAACCTATCCTTACCGAAAACAACTGAATTGAAATTATAATTGCTATGGCTGTTTAACGTGCTTGGAACCGGGACCGCTCGGTTTACATCCCCATTTGAAGGATAAGACAGACTAAGGGAATTTGTCTTTCCCAAGGACACACCGACGAAATCTAGTGGCGCCGGTGAGTCTTGAACTCGGACAACCTGATTTTAAATCCAAACACAATTTAAATACTGTAGTACGTAAATAAAATATATATCAGTTAAAAAAAATATCTTTGGTAAATAAAAGTACCTTACTTTTGGATATCGGTTGTGAATTAAAATTGCACATGGAAACGATGTAAGTGACCATTTTCAATACAACAGTATGCACTATCAGCAATAATAAAAACATATAGTTTTAGAATTTATATCCAGAAATAGTTGTAATGTGATCCACATTCAAATTTAGACAAAATTAAAAGTTTCAATTCAAAACAGTAAACCAAACTAAAGTTTATTTCAGATTTTCTAGTTGTATGCTGCCCCAGCAAAAATGCCTGGAGTTTACATGAAGAAGAAGAAGAAGAAATTTTATTGACTTAAACTATTACATAGTTTTTCATCATATAAACATGTATTTTACAAATATAATTTGACCACAATAACAAGATTAGTACAGGTTCATTAATTTATGCATTAATATGGGGGGGGGAAAAATAAGAAAAAAGGGAAATATATCATGGAGAAAAAAAAGAAAATATATATATAGGAATCAAAATCTAATATCTAATACGGTACAATAGAACAATTGTATTATAGTGAGGATGAACGAGATTATAAGTTATTTATCATGGTACGTCTTAAAGAGAAAGCTTCTGAGATGTATTTGCTAAAATTGATAACATCTTTTTTGTTTATTGACTGAAGGAGAGCAATGAATTTAAACATACTAGGCCTATGGCTATAATATCGTTTTATATATTTACTTCTGATTGTATTATAAACAGGACATATTAACGCAAAATGAAACTCGTCCTCTATATCATCAGTGTTACATTTTTGACATATCCGTTCATGTCTTTCTAACCTTTCACGAGAATACCTCCCTGTCTCGATCCTTAAACTATGAGAGAACAAGCATAATCTGGTTATCACACTGCGGTCGCGCCTGGTATGCAATACATCTAGATAATTGACATATTCAAAATGATGTTTAACAGATTTGTAAAGATTTAACACTCTATTCGTTTCAAGGTCGGTTGACCAGTTTTGGACATAATTATCTATTAATCGTTGTTTGTATATAGGTACAAAATGTATTGCATTTAATGAGCTTGGGTCAAGCCATGCATACAAGAAACCACTGCTATTTAGTAATGACTTGACTTTTGACACCCAATTTTTTAATCCCTTTTCACAGTCAGATTTTGCGCTTTCATACACGTGTTTTATAATAACGTTATCAGTATTGACCGCTCTTAGCCAGTATTTAATGATACTAACATGTCTATTTTAATGATACTAACATGTCTATTATAATATGCTTGTTTGTAAAATCCTACACTGTTGCCATGTTTTATGTAACTGTATATTGTATCCTCACGGGCTTTTAAGCCTATTGGAATTTGAAATTAAGTTATCTATCTATAACGGATAACGGCCCAATTCCCCGTATATCCCTGCATTACTTGTCGATAATTTTACACCAAGAACTTGTTTACAATACTTTAAGTGAATTCTTTCAATTTTCTTGGATGTAGTAAAACCCCACACTTGACTGCCGTAATTAAGAATAGAACCTACAAAAGCATCAAACAATTGTAAAGCTGTTTTCGGTTTTAACTCGTATTTCTTTATATTTATTGATAGAAGGTTCATTAGCTTTAAGCGCTTTACCACATAATGTTTGTTGGTTAAGCGTAAACGACCCTGTATAGTTGAACACAAACTCCTAAATAGAGTTAAAGTCGTCGACCACTTCGAGAATGGTACCGTTATAAGACCAATTTTCAGTAACTCTGGTTGTTCCTCTGTTACGAAAAACCACCACCTTGTCTTTTCTGTATATACCTCTAGGCCCCATGTTTCAGCGTAGTTATATAAGTTATTTAGACGACTTGCAGGTCTTCTATACTTGTGCCTATTAAAATCATGTCATCGGCAGAAAAGCAGAAGGATTAAGAGATATATCATTAAATGAAAGTCCACTTTAATACTTGTATATAAATATAACTCTAGGTCTTCTAGAAAAAGCGCAAAACATTATCGGCGAGATTATCTCCCCTTGCTTTTAATCCGACTGATATATCAAAAAAATCAGAAAATGATCCTCAGTGCTTAATACAACTTTTAACAATATCATACATCGATCGAATTAGTCTAAGCATTTTCCCATTAATACCTAATTTGTACAATTTTAAGCCAGAGTGCATTTCTATTTAATAGAGTCAAAAGCCTTTTTAGAGGTCTATATGAATGCACAATAAAGCCTACCTTTAGCATTTAATAGTTTTTTCAATGATATTTTGCAATATAACACAGCATCTGTTGTAGATTTACCATTTCTTAATCCGAAGCTGAGCATCGATATTTATTATTATCGTCACTACACCATTATCGATACGTTTATTTAAGATGCTTGAAAACAGTTTGCCCATACTACTGACCAAGGTTATGCCTCTGTTATTATTTGCGATATTTTTTATTTCCCTTTTTATGTAATGCTATCATATATCCTTTCGTCACTCTCTGGAAAAACTCCAGAATCAAAAAATCGCATTGAAAATATCAGTTATATGCCCCGCCAATATATCACAGGTTGATATAAGTAGTTCGTTCACATATATTGTCGCCGGCGGCGGCTTTATTCTTGCGTAGCGACTTTATCGCTGCCTCTACTTCCGGAATAGTTATAGTCATGTCTAATTCATTAAAAATAGGATAATTATCATCAAAATTATGGTTATTATTAAAAGATTCAGCTTCGTCATTTTTCGCAGTTTTTATGACCTTAAATAAGTCTTTAAAACTATGTATGAAACTCATCTAGGGTGATATCGGTATTGTTTTGCTATTTTCTGTTAAACAGTTTCCAAAAATCGCGTAGTTTTGAATGTCGCATCTGTTCCAGTTCATTCATTTGTCTATATTTATATGCACGTCTTTTTTTCTTTATTATTGCTTTAGAGCTCGCTTTTTTATCAGAAAGCGAAGTTCTATTTAAATTAGATTTATTCGTATTAAACAAATAGTAACGCCTCTTTGTACTAACTGCTTAGCCTGACGACAATCAGTCATCAAACTCATTTGTTTGAGTCCGAGTTTACAGACTGAAACCTTTACTTTACTTTATTTCAAACTGCTTAATTTCACAATCAGTGAACAGATAAAGCAAATATTACAGCAATAACATACATGTATAAATACATAACACAATGACGGAATCTAATAGGAAACGACTATTTACATATTATTAATGATAGTTGAGAAAATAGTACACGAGTCAAAAAAACAAATTACATTCACTTTTAACTATATTAATTTTTACATTTATTCAATTATTAACAGTTCAGTTACTTATTTTACAGTAAGTCATCTGTTTGGTATCATAATTCTATATAGATTTAACAGTTTTATTAAGTCTGTTTTTATGTACTTAGATATTATATATTAGACATTTACCTATATATAACTGTTAATCGGCTAATGTTGTAAAATTATATATGTATATAATACAATAGTGATTACATGTTAATGTAAAGACATCAATTTAATAGTAGTTGAGTAAACAACAACAACAAAACCTTAACTAGAGCTCATATCTTGTAGATATTGAACAAATCGCCTGAAACACCTTTCCGAGTATTGAAAGCTGTGTCTACGACGCTCAATAATATAAATAGTATACGACAAGACATTGAGCGCAGCCTGTAGTTGAAATAGGATCGAACTTAACGAAATACACTAAAGACTGTGTTCTTAAACGTTCTCTGTTTACAAACAAGAGGTCACCAGCCTCTGCCATTAAATTGGTAAACACTCGACACTACGTTATTTATACTATCTTTATCACGAATATTCATATCATTTATAATTGATGTGAATACCGGTAACTTGCCAATTATCCTATTACTGTATAATTCTTTATTCGCCTCATTCCATTTACATGAGATGTATTCGCGATCACACGGATTAGTATTAACTGTACGATTCATAGTAATAAAACAGTGAACGATGAAGGTGCATGATCGCTGAATTCTGTGAAATTGCCGATTTTAAAATTGTTAACAAGCGGAAAATCAATTTCTGTCAATACAAATAATCAATAACGCTACATGCGTTCCGATTCACGTATGTAAATGCGCCCACACCACACGATCCAAACCTAGAGCGTCTGTTAGCTAATCGCATAGATGTCGATTTACACAAATCGAGTAATTTAACCCCTTGGGCGTTTGTACACTGTCTTGTGAGAATCGCTCTAAAGGGTTATCTGGAATATAATCAGTTCGCGTCAATTTCATCGACAATCCTATCACAAAATAATATATCGTTTTTAATAGAACAGAACAGAACAGAACAGAACAGATATTTTATTTCGACTTATTACATATAGTATCTCGTCATCAGAAATGTAATATACAAAGTTAATTAAACACATGACAGGCTCACGACATCGCACCGCAACCGCACACACGCACACTACCTCATCACTCACCTCTTACGCACGCATACGCACACACGCACCTTACTCTCCTCTCTCTCATCTCTCTCTCTCATCATGCAATTATATAAACGAATTAATTGTTTGAAACTCAATACCTAATATCTGAGGATAAACTTTATATATATGCACACAACTACGTATAATTAAATGTGTTACGACAATAAATGCTTCTTTTACAAACTTAGCTACATTTTGAATACTTTTATGTTTCTTACTTTGCATCAAGTTCACTAATTTAATAACACTAGGGTTTCGATAATAATACGCCTTAATATAAAGTTTGCGAATATGCTCATAGACGGGACAAATTAAAATAAAATGATATCGTCTTCTATGTCATTAGAATTACAAATATTACAAATATCGTTGAGCTCTATCAGTTCTATTTTGTGTGTATCTGCGGTTTCGACTCTGAGGGAATGCGAAGATAATCGTATTCTTGACATATGCCGTTCTTAGTTTAAATGGCAACATATCTAGATAAAGATCCATATTTAAAGACAGTCTTGCAAATGTTTATATAATACTAGAACTACGGTTATTTCAATATCACTATACCACTTCTGTATATAAAGAATCAATTACTCTTTGTTTGAATAATACATGAAATTGTTTCAAATTAATACTGTGAGGCTCGTTTCCATACTGAGGCTAAATCCAAAATCATTTAAAAGGGTATTAACATTACTTGCCCAATTTGTACAGCCTCTCTCACAATCTCTCATTGATTCTTCATACATAGTAGATATTAATATATTGTTCGTACTTACAACCTTAGTCCAATACTTAATTATTTTAACATATCGTGATACATACAAGGGATCAGCTACCTAACTCTCCATAGACTCTGCATTACTAGTTAGAAGTTTTAACTTTCAACAACAAATTTACAAAATTTTAAATGAATTCTTTCAATTTTCTTTTGACTTTGTAAACCCCCAAATCTCTGCTCCATAATTAAGAATAGTCCCACACAAATGCATCACAAAAGTTGACAACATGTTTTAAGTTTGAAATTATAACCTTTCTTATATTTGCGATTAGGACATTTAACGCCTTTAAACCTTTCCCTGCAAGTGTTTCCTGATTTAGATTAAAGTCCAGTACAGTAAAAACATTTCCTAGATATTAAAATCATGTTACCTCACTTCTAACTTCTGTCCATTATACTCCCCATGCTTCATTTTCCTCTTAATCCGGCCTCTTTTTCTAAAGGTCATCACTTTCATTTTCTCAATATTTACCTCCAACCCCCATTTATCACAATATACTTTTAGAAGTTATCTAAATAAGCTTGCAATTCTATTGGCGATTTCTCCAATTAAACCACTATCGTCTGCAAAAAGCAATAATATTAACGTGATGTCGTTCTATACTAAGGCCAGATGTATTACTATCCTGTAAAAACAATTCAAGGTCTTCTATAAACAGTAGAAAAAACAATAACGGTGAGATTACC
>JAWPHD010025900.1:0-14901 GCA_037043455.1 Cyrtodaria siliqua | reverse complement strand
AAATCTGAACTTCTTCCATCACGTATCCAGCACCGACCTTGAGGATGAGGGGTTATACAGTTGGACTATATCGCTTGAAAATGGGGAAATATTTGATGGTTCTTTTGAGATATTTGTTTCAGAACAAAGGTAAGGGAGAAAAATCTTTTGGATAAATATACAATGCCAATATTTTGGTTAATATGCACTTTTGTTTGTGTGCAACTCTGTTTTGCGTCATGAGTTGGGACTGGTTCCCAGTACATTTAAAACATACATAGTTGAATCTTCCCCTTTTCTGCAAAGCAACCTTGGTAGCTAATCAGAAGATCCTTTAAAGCTAACGATCTCTGCCCCGCGTGGTTCGCTTCCTGGCAAATGCATGTCTGATGAAAAAAATTCATCTTTCATCTCATCTCCCTCTAAGGTTGCTGTCCTGATATGACTAACTAAAATTTGTTAGTAGGGCATAAACCCAAATGTCATTTCCTTTCTCCACTAATTTAGGAAAAAACACTCAAAAATGAAGGGTATGGTTTAAATAAGACTGAGATCATTTCCCCTGAGCTATCATTACGAGTTATGACATTCCCCAACAAAAAACAACAAGCTTATTTTAAGATCTCAGAGAAGCGAGTACGCGGTATCTCGCGACTTCACACAAGCCGTAATTAGAATGATTAAGAGCTCGATGTGCTCACAGCTAGCTTGTAACACGCTTATCAGAAGCTCGCAGTAGGTATGAGCTTGCTGCGAGCTTGTCGCAAGCTAGTACAAGTTTCGCGGTGAGCTCAGCGCTAGCCAGTCACGAGCACAATGCGAGCTAGTACGAGCTCACTGCGAGCTCGTACAATGACCTGAGAGAGAGAGAGAGGGAGATTAATCAACCAAGAATTTTGATCACGAAAATATAAGTGGGATCCCAGTGGGTTCTTACTGCATTAACCCTTGTTGAATCGCAATTTGAAGTGTGATAATATAGGGTAACTCGACCTTAAGTCGGACTTGCCCCTGACTCGGACAGTTATTGATGGTTGGATATCTTTCTCAACTGGAAATGGTCAATAACAGTTGCTGTTACTATGAAAGGAGGCAATCCAATGATTTCTTTCATTCAAAACAACAAGAATTAACCCCAATCTATTGATTTCTCCAGTTACCTTTATAGTCCGACTCAAGGGCAATTACATGTTCGACTTCGGGGCATGTCTATCTGCCCTGACGACGAACACTGAAGTCAGGAGCCAATACCCGAACATTTTACACAAGAAGACATCTAAAATATGTAATTTATGTAAGGAAGTTTATATACATACAAGAAGAAAAATAAGGACAATTTCTTTATTTGAGCTTATGGCAACATCGAAGTAATTTTATGACCAACTACTGTAGTTGCAAAAAATGTCCGACTCAAGGGCGAATTTTGTTGAGTGCGAAAAGTATGAATTAATCCCAGCAAAAAGCTGGTACCGCTAAACAGTTGACATTGAATGATACATTAAACACTGAGGAAGCGACCAGATGGTTTCAGCAAGCAGGAGCATGAACATAAATAGACAGAGGTGCCGATAACCAATAACCTGTCCGACTCAGAGGCGAGTTACCCTACACTAGGTGGGAATCAATCTAACCTTGTGTGAGATTTTGTAAATTGTGGTGGAAAAGTGACAACTATCCTCTTTTTTTTCTCTGCGATGAAATACAATTGGTAAGTGGGATTGAAATACACTTCATAAGTGAGATTCAATCTAAACTTTTGTGAGCTTTTGTTTTCATGAACATAGCTGTTCCTGAAGAGTCCAGGAACTTGATGCAATATTGAACGTTGGCGTTTTACATATGTTGTCCATGAATAATTCGTGAATTTAGTTGATCAATAGATGCCATTTTCCTGCAGAAACAGAGCAGAGTGTTTGTGTTTTATTTGCACTCATTGTCAGAATCACACACAGGTGTCACACTCAGGAGTCACAGTAAAATAATCCAGAGGAATATTCCATTGACATGTTCACTGGGCGAGCTCGCAAACTCTAGTTAAACAAAAAATTAAACAAAGCGAAGTTAAACAAGCTCGCAAACATGTTCACTGCAGTGCCTAAAATAAAAAAAATCTGAAACAAGCTTGACCAAGCTAGCGCAAACTTATTAAGATTGTGAAGAGCTTTATCAGCTCGCGCGAGCTTAAACTAAGAATGCATTTTTATAAGGGTTAAAGAATTAAATTCTTTACTCGCTGTCATAAAATAAACTTTCAACAGCTTTGTCAACTGTACGTCTTTGTTTTTAGTAGGCTTAGCATTATTTTATTGTTTTTCGACTATTTTCAATAGCTTTACTTTTTTCCTCTTTCATATAAAGGTTAAGCTATGACTTTACATATTGTTTAAGCTGTACTGATCTGCTACCACAGGAGCTTAGGAGCTGACTTATCACTGTCAGCCCCTCTGTCCTCTGTCAGCCATTCTGTCAGTCCCTCTGTCTGTCCCTCTCTCTGCCCCTCTGTCCATAAACTCTTTTCTTGTTATCTCTGCATCTATAAAACCACTGCGCTGAGTTTCATGAAACTTTATTGGAACATTCATCCCAGTGTCTATTTGGTTTAAATTGAAATTCAGCTTCCTGCAAAATTCAAGATGGCGACCACACCTAAAAATAGGTTAAAATTAGAAACCTACTGACCTACTCTAGAATCACCAGATGTACTGTTACCATGTAATTGGTCCACAATAAAATTTATTTGGCTCATATTTTCAAAATGGCTGCCAGTGACCATCTGTTTTTACTTAGACATATATAGGAAAAACTTGCTATCCCTACCCCTGCAAAACCACAAGGCAGATTTTCATGAAATAACCCTTATAAAAATTGAAACTCGTCTTTTTTTGATAAAATCGTTTTCAAATATTTTGATTATTCATCTAGAACATGAAAAGCTGTTGAGAGGACGTAATTATCAACGTGATCAGCATTTAGATAATTATTCTAAATGAATTAATTTGATTTAATTTCCTTTGTTGGCATAGAAACATGATCTATTATGGCTTATCATACTTACCCTGATAAAACTTCACAAGGACAATCTTCGATCCTCGAAGGCTCCAAATTTATAGTTGGCCTGAAATGAAACTCTGTTCTCAGCGAAATCCAAGATGAAAGCTAATAAAAAAAACACCTAAAATTAAATTAAATTCAGGAAAATTCTCTTTGTCTACTCTTCTTGAACCACAAGAGGTCTAAGGCCATAATAAATTAATTGCTAGTTTATCATCCAAATTTATTTTAAAATATGGACGTGGGTGAAATTTTATTTTTTATTTTATACGACAATTGGAATATTGCCTCGGCACAAGGTAAACATATTTGTTTGTTTGTTTATATGTTTTTTTACGTCATTTTCAACACGTAAGATTATATATAAAGTTGATTTTTTTGTGGTGGAGGCAGACAACCCACTTTTCCTGGGTAGAAACAGTACTGTACACCTCCCGCCATCTGTAAGAATCAACACTTCCTCACAAGTCGAGCTCCCAGTGGGATTTGAACCCGCAACGGTGAGAGGCGAATGTCTACAACGCAACGTGGTTAACCATACGGCCACGGAGACGCTAAAGGCAAAAAAAAAATAATTAAAGTAACACATACTACTAGGTACTTCCAAGATTAATAATATTTTAATCCAATTTCCAAAATGGCCGCAGAAATATTGTGCCATCATGTTTCATTAGAACCTGCAATTATGTTAATGATTTGAACAGGATTGTGATCAAAAACTCTAAAGTTTGTCAGCTAATCAGTGTGTGTACGCACGTGTGTGTGTATGTTTTTGTAATTTTAAGCATTGTAGTCCCTCTGCTATGATAGCCATGAAAGAATCATGGTACAGCTAGGCACAATGGAGTGGACTGTCTAATGAGCAATTGTGTTTACCGATAGTGCTATGTATCTAGTCTACTTGAAGCAGATATAGTGCTGCCACACTGGAATACCACGCCGTAGTACTTAATACCCCACGTAGTCACATTATTCTGACACCGGGTCAACATGGTCAACCAGACTTAGTGCACTACCCATTATTTGCCTGTCAAGCTAGGGTTACAAGGCCATGGGACTCAAACCCACGACCTCCCGATTGCAGGTCAGACACTCTAACCACTACACCACTGCATCTAACATCTAAATGAATGAATCCAATTTCTTATTTTAGGTGTTGATGAAGAGCGTCAGAGACCTCTAGGTGAACGATTGGAGCCAATAGGTGCCGACAGTGACACCTGCAAAGTAGTACAGACTAACACACAGATTAATCATGTTGTGGTTGACGGTTGCAGAACCACCAGCGAAACTCAGACTTCTCAAAATACTGCACAACCACCTGGTGTGCATCAAGACTCCCATCGACAGTCTGAAACCATTGATGATATGAACAATTTAAGTGAATCTCGGGAGAACCTTCATGACAATTGTGCCCATGATTTGAACAACCTCACACCTAGAAATCTTCCTGAGAGTGAAATTGATTTTCATAATATGAATATAAAGTCATTGACTGAAAACTCCTCGATAGATTCTAATTCACTCCAACATAATTTTGTAAAAAAGAATGCAAATTCTGTACAAGTGAGGGGAGAAACTCCTTCAAGTTTACCATCTGTTGCTAATGCCCCAAATAATTTAAACCAGCCTATACAAAATGATACCACTTCAGTGAACTTGGATAACAAGGAAATTGCAGGTGGTGGCAAGCTTGACTCTGAAACTCTAGCTGACAAAAACAAATCTAAAAGTTCACCTGAGAGACAAATCGAAGAGAGAGATGAACATTTGTCAGTTAGTTTAGGACACCCGTTAAAAAATGTCGTAACTCTGAATCCAGACACAATTAATTACGAAATCCCCAGTTGTGAACGGCTGGAACCAAGTGGCGTTTCAACAGATTGTACACATGTGGAGTCTAGACCCTCAACATTTTCAAAAGATTGTTTTGATGAGAGGCACAATACATCGTTGAAAGAAGTCGTTGAATCAGTTGGAGGTACGTTTTACAATGTTCAAATAAATGTTTTTCGTTGCATGATTCGATGGTTCAGCGCAACACTTTTGTATCTTTGTCTTTATACGCAATTTGTTTGTTAGTAAGAGTAGAGCTGGTTTCCAGATTCCTAAGTATCCTTCTTCTCTCTGTAAATAACCAATAATGGGTTTATGACTAATTAAACAATGCTAATTCATTCTTTATTTACATGTGGCCTTGAATATAAACTACTATCATGCCTTTACTAGGATAACTGAAGCTCTTATAACGATTCTGCAGGTTTTGAGAGACTCAACAAAGCAATTGTTTTTTTAATTATTCAGTTATTGTATAAAAAGTTATCAATAACAATATCTAGCATAGCAGTTACTGTTTCTGACCCCCAACATCTGGAATGTTCCTACACCACTTATTTGCTTAAATAAACTGGAGTTGAAACAAATGACAGCATAAGCATACATAGGGGCTTCCATTTGATTGTTTAAGATATACAGGTAAGCTTATATATCAATAACAAAAGTTCAGAACCTGAAACTGAGAGAACCAATGACATTCGCTTATCACTATGTTTTTTTATCTTATGCCGTGGTGCGGCGAACGTCGTACGTCCAACCGTCCATCCATCCATCCATCCGTCTGTCTGTAAAAATCTTTTTGTAGCGACTACTGCTCTGAAACTGCTTGACGGATTTTCACGAAACTTCATTGGAATGTTGCGCTTGATGTCTATTGATCCTAGCAAAATTTCAGGTCGACCGGACACGGAAATTTAAGATGGCCACCACGGTTAAAAATAGGTTTTTAAAAAATAAATTGGTAGCAACTACTTCTTGAAAACTATATGTGATATTGATATGAGACTTTTTCTAAAATGATCAACATGGCATGTTAAAGCTGTTTATATTGTGTCTATAGTATCAAAATATGAAAGTTATATACATGCATAATACCTCATCATCAGTAGGTTTAGAAACGATGTACATATACTGTAAAATTTGGCTGTTGTTGGCGGGATACCTACTTGAAGCACATTTCTGTTCCAATTATTGATTTATTATACATTAAGCACATTTCTGTTCCATAAAGTAAACAGCTAAAGTGCATTTCTGTTCCATGAAGTAAACAGCTAATTTGCTTGGTCAGTGTTTTCTTTCCATACTCTACACACGTAACAGTGTTACATCGTTAAGAAAGTACTGAATGCGTGAAGCAAGGTGAGCCAGTGAAATAAAAAAATATCTCAACGGAAAAAGTATATCCAGGACAATAGCCAGTGGAATACTGTCAATGTTGTATACTGACAGAATATTTTCAAATAATTAAAAAAACGAAGAGTAATTATTTTACTTCATTAATCATTTTTTATTGTTTAAACAAATCCAGGTGTTGGAAATCCAGTTACACCGGCAAATGGTCGTGAGCCCATTCAACCTGGTGTAAATCCAAACACAGATGCAAATGGTCTAACTAATCACTCTGAAGGTGTTAATAATGAACATGTGGCTGCAAGTCCTAGGCTGTCTATAGGTAAACACTTAGCTTAAACTTATTTATTTTACATCGATTGTAACTTATTTTATTAATCACTCAGCATCTTCCTAGGTAGAACCAGCACTAAGCAAATGCAGATAAAGTGTCTTGCTCAGAGACAAACACCAAAACACAAATTATGGTCATGGCGGGATCAAACCCACAACCTTTTGTTCATGGATCCGAAGCTCTACCATGAACAACAGTGCCCAACTCGTAAACATTTCATCTTCGATATATCAGTTTAATTAGTTACGTCACAGTTTCACTGTAAATGAACATTTAATAAAGAAACCTTGAAGTTTATATGCCCGCTGGAAATTTGAGACTATCCTGCATAACTTTGTATACATCCCAGTTTGATCATTTCTGATTGACATTTTATGTTTACGTTTTATGTTTGCACTGGTTCCGAGACACGTGCAGGGCCATTAGTGCAGGGCCATTAGTGCTGTTCCATTAGTGCAGTGCCATTAGTGCAGGGCCATTAAAGCTGTGCCATTAATGCAGGGCCATCATAGCATTGGGAGCAGTCTTGTTATTATCCCTTTTTACCCAAGCCTACCCCACATTTCTGTAGAAAATTTGTGCAAGCTGGATGGGGTAAATTACAGATATTTTTGGAAACAAATGAAAATGTTCCAATGAATAGAGTCTTACATGAGTGCTTAATTATTATCAGTTATTATAGCCAGGGATCGGTGGTTGTGGTGTGGATGGGAATAGGGAGTGCGACGAGGGATGGGGTTGGGTCTGGGTGTAGGGAGTGCGACGAGGGATGGGGTTGGGTCTGGATGCTTCATTATTATTTCATTTATTAAACAAGTTGGCAGATATTATGATATGACAGCTTGTTGAGCATCAAATCAGTTTTGCCAATCAGTTCAATTAATTCAATAAGTACCGGTAAGCACAAATTTGAGATTCTATTTATCAAGAAACTCACAATGTCAGGTCATCGACATTAACTTGCAGCACTAGTGTTACAACCGTTATGTCATAGAAACCATTTCATGTGACAAAATTAAGGTAAATGAACCATATTAGCAAAAGAGTTTCACTTTTCGATAGATACCTTTAAGCTTGTCCGATTCTTTCCAGATATATCTCTTCAAATTTTCTGGCGAATTATTTAAACAGCTTATGGTAGGATTAATTCAAATTTAGTTCTGTTCCGATATAAATATATATATATTAACGGTCTATTATATCGTCTTATGATTTAGGTTCTCCACGTATCAATAGTACCCGTCAAATGGACATTGATGGCAACTCGTTACCACAACGACCAGAAGGTAATTCATCTATGTCATAAGTTGTTTGATTGGTTCCTTAACTCTCAGTGGGAAAAAGACTTATACCACACTTTGTAACTTACCTGCATTCTGATGGCTGATGCACAAAACATTTCTAGTGTAATATGTATCGCTGCGATTATCTATGAGGTCACTAAGCAGGTTTGAAGTTTTTTTTGCTGATTTTACTTTTTGTCATAAAGTTGTTTTATGAAGGTAATGATGTTTTTTAATTAAAAAATTGTTTTACTGTTTTTTTCCACATTGCCATTATCATTAGTTGTCCGAGTGAGTCGGGGTCCTTTTGTTTATTTGGGGTTATGTCTTGATTAAGTTTTTAAAGGGACATGAACACAGTCATATTCTATGATTTTAGGAGAGGTAAACCATTTTAAAGATAAAATCTTATAAACATTACGTGGTCCCGTCAACTGCATTAAGCGATGGAAAAGCTTAAAAACATATTTTTACTGAACAAAATGCGATAACCTGTTTAAAATTTCCTATTAAATATTTTAATTTTACAATATACAAATGTTTTAAGCCGAAATTAAGGTTTTATTTCATACCCCAGCCAGCTCGTTTTTGCTTCTTGGAGAAGGGGTTGGATGGGGTATGAAAGTTAATACTCATACCACGTAATGTTTCAATATTTTACAAGTTTTACTGTATCTTTTTCACGATGTCTTCATACTCACTGATCCAAATGTCTTCTCTATGTTGCAGTTAATCATGTTCCATTCGCTGTTGGTCAAATTCCTGGTTCTGTGGCAGGTTCTCCAGACAAAGGTAGTCAGGCCACAGATATACAAATACAAGGTAGGAGCTCATTACAAGATCTGAAAGTTTAAGATAGTCCCTCAGACACCTGCCTCCCTGTGTGTTTAGCTAATCAAAGCTGAAGGCTTATTAACCCCAATGCGGTAGCCAAACATTTGAATACTGATGCAAATCCCCCTCTCCCCTACTACAGCAACACGACAATGATGTATTTTATATAATTATATATATATTATTAGCTCGACTATTCGAAGAATAAGAGAGCTTATGTAATCACCCCGGGGTAGGCGTCGGCGTCCCACATTCAGGTTTGCGTGTAAGCTGTGTTTACAAGTCTATATCTCTTACATTTCTTATCCTAGCACAACCAAATTTGGCCATGGGCTTCCTTATAGCATTATCTTAAGGACTGCATAAGCAATTTTGGTTCCTGTAACCCATGGCTCCCATGGAACCCAAATTATGATAGCCATAAAATGTGTCGCATTTCACATCAAATTTTGCGTGTAAGCTGTATTTACAAGTCTATATCTCTTACAATTCTTACCCTAGCACAACCAAATTTGGCCATTACCTTCCTTATAGCATTATCTTAAGGGCTGCTTAAGTAATTTCGGTTCCTGTAACCCCTGGGCTCCATGGAACCCAAATTCTGATAGCCCTTAAAATGTGTCTGTTTCACATCAAATTTGTGTGTAAGCTGTGTTTACAGGTCTATATCTCTTACATTTCTTGTCCTAGCTGAACTAAATTTTGGAATTGGTTTCCTTATAGTATCAGGGTTCAATCTAGGCCTGGATTTTTGGGAGAAGTGACTTCTCCCTCCAAAGAAAATAGAGAGAAGTGACCAAAAAATAAGGAGAAGTGAGGGAGACACGATCTTTTAAATTAAGCGCGCAATCGGTTATTTTTAATTATTAACTGATATACATGTATACACCCTATTGGTTATAACTTTTGATTATTTAAGAGCATGCTAGCTGTTTCAAATTAAATGTGTTTATTAATTTTATTCAGACTCACAGGCACTCTTTACTTATTATACTGTAACTATAGAAGGAGGGACTGAGAGAAGAATTAATATAAATATATTGCTTGTATCTTTATTTATTAATATTTCTATCAATTTGTATGGAGTTCTATGAAGGGTGTAATTATGATTCTCAAACTTTTTCCTAAAAGCTTATTCCTCATTAAGACCTATAAGACCAATGTATGTGTTTTGTTTCCCAATTTGTAATAGCTAAAAACAATATTTAATAAAAACATGTTTTTTCCTCCATCCGAACTTATGTACCTATCCGAACTACTATGACACCTCACTTTTCCGGAAGTAAAATATTGCCGAAAATTCAGTAGAAATATTATACAATTATGGACTTTTTCAGCTGTTATACATGATGTGATATGCACCAAAAAAATCATTATTGACCGAGGCGATAGCCGAGGTCAATAATGATTTTTTGGTACATATCAACATCATGTATAACAGCTGAAAAGTCCATAACTGTTTTATTATATAACCCTCAATTTACAATTATATAAAACAGGTCAATATCAAAAAAACAATTATATAAAACAGGTCAATATCAAAAAAAACAGGTCAATATCAAAAAAACAGGTCAATATCGCTAGATATTTTTTCTAAAAAATTACTTTTTAGCCAATGAAAACGCGTCTATTTATAGGTTATATAATAACATCTATTATTAACTCTTTTTCATGCATTTGTTTGTTTGGAATGCCAAAAGGTCCGTTTTATCAAACAATTAAGAAAACACAACGCTAATCATTATTCGGTGGTATCATTTAATCACCTCAGGTCAATTAACTTCAGATTGTTGTTTCGTTTCGATCACGTTTTTAACACGCACTTGTCTCACTGTAACGGAACCTACGATTGGTCAATTGTTCAGCTATACGCAATCTCATTGGATAAGGCGTGTGTATTCCACCCATCCCACCCCACACTTGGAACTTTTTTTTTTTTTTTTTTACTTATTTCTTTGTTGTTTTAGCAATTAGCAATTCTTACCACACATGTGTTGCTCACCCCTCCCCCCCCCCCCCCCCCCCCCCCCCCCCCCCCCGAAAAATCGAATAGTCGAGCTGCGCTGTTCTCCGACAGCTCTTGTAATATATAGGAAGGAATCACGTTGTCCATAACATCACATCGATTCATGTTGCGTCATGCAACACATTTGCATGGTGTGGCGTCCGTCGTCCGTTGGTCTGTCCGTTAACTTTTTTTTGTGGCGACTACTCCTCTGAAACTACTAGACAAATTTTTATAAAACTTCACTAGTTGATCCTTGCAAAATTCAGGTCGGCCAGAAATTCAAGATGGCCACCATGGCTAAAATAGATTTTTAAAAAACTAATTTGTAGCGACAACTTCTTGAAAATTATAAGTGATATTTGATATGGGTTTTTCTCTGAAATGATCAGCATGATATGTTGTTGATCCTGTTGAAAATTATTTTGATTCAACATTTAACATGGCTGCCACGGCAATCTTTGTTTACATAGAGTTATATAGTAAAACCTTGTAGCTACTACTCCTCTGAATGTACTTGACAGATTTTAATGAAACTTCACAAGAATGTTGACCTATAACTAGGTATCAAAACCTATCAGTAGAGCTTCAAGGTCATTGACCTCTTGTTATTACTTGCATTTCTCAAAGAATTTCAAATGGATTGTTTCCAAACTTCATATAAACATAGCAACTGATGACCCAGCTTATATCCCTCTACATCACCAATTGTTGATTGCCTAATTTATTACAGAATTATGGCCCTTTGTTTGATTTAGAATTTTCCAATCTTATGTTGTATTATGTCCCACAACACATTTTTCTCAAACAGTTTCAAATGGATTGTTCCCAAACTACTAATACACATAACAGATGACATATGTCCATCTACATCACACATTGTTGATTGCCTACTTTATTAATTATGGCCATTTGTTTCACAAGTGATGATATGATGTGTCTCTGCATCAAAGGTTTTGATCTTGTCATTTTTTACAAAACTGTGGACCTTTGTTTTACTTAGAATTTGTATAAAAAAGCAGGGATATTCATCACCTTCAGATTATAATTGGTTAAAAAGGACCTCAATGTGGCTACAGCACTGGTCCATAGTCTGTCTGTCCTTGAATTTGAATATCCTTTTTTAAAGAAACACTTGGAAATAGGGAATTTAAACCAAATCTTTCTGGATTTTTGTCACAAAAACTTTACATTGTTTTATATAACTTTTTCATTTTTTAGCTCTGCAGCAGAGATCATGCGATGTCCGTCCATCCGTTTACTTTGATCTTGATTACGCGATAACAACTTAAATAATAATTGGATCTTTACGAAACTTTGCCAGTGTTTTATATCAATGAAAGCTCGGATGATTTCGAAAACCAGCCACATCGGATTAGTAACACCAGAGTTATCGCCCTTATTTTGCTGAAAAATGCCATATTAAGCCTTGTTTACACTCTAGCACCTTCATTTTGTATTTGAACTTTACCAAACTTGCATAGATTGTTAATATCAATGAAAGCTCAGACAAGTTCGAAAACCAGCCAGATCAGAGTCATGGCCCTTGATTTGCTGAAAAATGCCATATTCTGCCTAAAGCTTGTGAACGTTCTAGTAGCTTCATTTATTATTTGATCTGTACCAAACCTGCATAGATTGTTAATATCTATGAAATCTCGGATAAGCTTGAAACCAGCCAGATCGAACTAGTAAAACCAGAGTTGTGGCCCTGATTTAGTTAAAAATGCTATATTTTGCCTTGTTAAGATGACAGGGCTTTTATTTTTTATCCAATCTTTGCCAAACTTTACCAGAATGTTAATATCAATGAAAGCTCAGACAAGTTCGAAAATCAGCCAAATCGAGATAGTAATACCAGAGTTACGGCCCTTGATATAGTTAAAAATGCTGTATTTTGCCTCGTTAAGACAATAGGTCCTTCATTTGACCAGATTTCAACAAAAGTTTGCAGGGATGACCAGTATCAAGCCTAGTTGTGCATATCATCACTGTGTTCTGGTTGAATGATTTTGGCGGAGTTATAGCGCTTTATAGCTTTTAATACCCATACTTTGTCTGGACTAGTTCTCCTGAGCCCCTGTATGATTGTCAGCGAAATTTGGCATTTATGTAACGAGTTTCTCGCAGGCTGATCTGGGTTTAAATGGACGCAAAGGCTATTATAGTCATGCTTAGCGGGTTAAGGTTAAAAAAAAATGCATCAAATCACTGAAAAGATCACAACATTATAAATGGCCATGAAATGACAAAAATATAGGAAAGTGGCAAAATGCCAGGAGATGGGAAAAAGATTCAAAATAGCCAGAAATGTGACAAAATTGTGAAAAAAGCCAAATACTTTGAATACCATATTCAAATAATATTCTTCATTTTATAACCAGCTTTAAAAACCAGGGCCCTGTTTTATTAAACATCTTACAATAAGTCTCCAATTTTAAAATCGTTCACTTTTTTCACCTCAGCATTCCATGTAGACAATTGTGTGGACATAGTGCAAAAATATCACATGTATAAGAAAATAAAATAAAATCAAGTTTGAAAAGTGCAATTAATATGAAGCATTTAAGAAATTGATTTACGATCAAAATGGTAGTAAGTTGTTTCATAAACGGGGCCCATCTGAGAGCCTTGAACCTCTAGCTGTCCATTAGGCCACGAAAAATTAATTACCTGGTTCTCAGGCCACTTTTTCTGAGAAGAGATGCGGGCGGGCGCATTTATTTTTACAATTTTACAGTGGTCAACAGACACGCGGGCGATTTTTTTTTTATCCAAACTTTAATTCCAATACATGTATTGATGCAAAATATCTCGAAATACATGTGCAATAACCAGTTGGATCAGCTCATCTCTATTGTCGATCATTACCTTATCATTTCTTCCCGACTTATGCTTCTTTCAATCACAATAAGTCCGTATATTTGTATTAGATCACGCATGAATTTCAATCGACTCGATGACACCGCCATTATTGCATGTTGTTGTGAGACTTTGTCGATTAGACGCTTGAATAAATCGCCTGTTCTGTAGCACCTACTAGTTCCAAGCGTCTCAAGCGTCTGACTCTTCTAGATTGGTACCCGTACGACTGCAACACTCACAAGCTAGCGAGCAGAGCGGCAGATAGTCGGCCGCGCACCAGTCTACCCACAAGGGGATTCCCCTGAGGTAGTTGCATGTAAAAACCGGAACGAACTTGGATGCGGAATTTTTTTCGAAATTTCGGTAGCGCATTTCCAATTTTTATTTTATTACTTTTGAGATAAAATCGGCAATGCGGCACCAAAAAAAGACATGCGGGCGGGCCTGAGAACCAGGTAATAAATTGTTTATGGCCTTACTAGTACTGTTGTCAGTGTATATAATTATGTTCAAATCAGTCCTGCAGGAGAATCTTGTTTTTTATTGCAGAAGCTGTTCAGTGTAAAACTAAGCTCAGAGATGTCAAAGATACGTATTTTAAGGAAAAGCTTGGAAACTTAGCTGATCCAAGACACCATTACAACAATACTGGCTCGTGGTATGGTTTAGGTGAATTTTACAAGATAGAAGAGTATATTCTATTGGCCATCGAGTAAGTGTCCATTCTTTTAACAACTTCTACATCCAGGCATTTATTACAAATTTCAGAGATGTCGGGATAATCAGCTGAAAACAAAGGTATTAGTACCCAGACTTTATCCTCAGTCTCTAGGCCTTCAGTTTTTATTTTCATTTTACAAAGCATCGAGACATAGAAGTGCTGTAGGAGAAGGGGAAAAAATAGAAAATAAATAAAAAATTGGAAAAGCTGTTTTTAGCTCTACTGGCCAACGGGAGCTTATGGGATGGCGAGTTGTCCATCGTCCGTCCGTCGTCTGTCCGTCGTCTGTCCGTCGTTAACATTTGTCTCGTTAAGACGATAGGGCCTTCATTTTTCATCCGATCTTTAGGCTGTCCATAAACATTTTTGGTTTGCTGTTTCCCTACCTACCCACCAAAAGGGCCCTACCCAAAACTTTTTATAGCAATTCTTTAACATTTTATTTTTTTACTGTTTTTAGTATATTTTTCTTTAATTTCTTAAGGTTTTTTTACTGTCTTTGCAAAAAAAAAAAATCACCTACCTACCTACCCACTTATAAAATCCTGGGTTGGGAAACAGCAAACAAATATATTTTTAAGGATGGCCTTACCAAACTTAACAGGTTGTTAATATCAATGAAAGCTCGGATAGTTTGAAAACC
>JAWPHD010025899.1:0-14905 GCA_037043455.1 Cyrtodaria siliqua | reverse complement strand
ATATATTCCGTTCTTACACATATATATTCCGTTCTTGACACATATATTTATATTCCGTTCTTACACACTATATATTCAGCTTCTTACACATATATATTCCGTTCTTACACATATATATTCCGTTCTTACACATATATATTCCGTTCTTACACATATAAATCCGTTCTTACACATATCATATTCCGTTCTTAAATACACTTAATATTCGTAATTAATCGTACACATATAAATTCCGTTCTTACACGTACATATTCCGTTCTTACACATTAATATTCCGTTCTTATTCATATATATTCCATTCTTACGCATATGTATTCTTTCTTACGCATATATATTCAGTTCTTACACATATATTCAGTTCTTACAGATATATATTCAGTTCATACGCATATATATTCAGTTTTTACGCATATATATTCAGTTCTTACGCATATATATTCATTACTTACACATATATGTTCAGTTTCTTACACATATATATTCCGTTCTTACACGTACATTTTCCGTTCTACACATATATATTCCGTTCTTACACATATATATTCACTTCTTACACATATATATTCTGTTCTTACACATATATATTCCGTTCTTACATATATATACAGATATATATTCCGTTCTTACACATATATATTCCGTTCTTACACGTACATATTCCGTTCAAACACATATATATTCCGTTCTTACACATATATATATTGTCGTTCTTACACGTACATATTCCGTTTTAACACATATAGATTCCGTTCTTACTCATATGTATTCATTTCTTACGCATTTATATTCAGTTCTTACACATATATTCAGTTCTTACAGATATATATTCAATTCTTACGAATATATATTCAGTTCCTACGCATATATATTCAGTTCTTACGTATATATATTCATTTCTTACGCATATATATTCATTTCTTACATATATATGTTCAGTTCTTACACATATATATTCCGTTCTTACACGTACATATTCCGTTCTTACACATATATATTCCGTTCTTACACATATATATTCCGTTCTTACACATATATATTCAGTTCTTACACATATATATTCAGTTCTTACTTATATCTATTCAGTTCTTTCACATATATATTCAGTTCTTACACATATATATTCTGTTCTTACACATATATATATTCCGTTCTTACACATATATATTCCGTTCTTACACATATATATTCAGTTCTTACACATATATATTCCGTTCTTACACATATATATTCCGTTTTACACATATATATTTCGTTCTTACACGTACAAATTCCGTTCTTACACATATATATTCCGTTCTTACTCATATATATTCCGTTCTTACGCATATATATTCAGTTCTTACGCAAATATATTCAGTTCTAACACATATATTCAGTTCTTACAGATATATATTCAGTTCTTACGCTTATATATTCAGTTCTTACGCATATATATTCAGTTCTTACGCATATATATTCATTACTTACACCTATATGTTCAGTTCTTAACACATATATATTCCGTTCTTACACGTACATATTCTGTTCTTACACATATATATTCCGTTCTTACACATATATATTCACTTCTTACACAATATATATTCAGTTCTTACACATATATATTCCGTTCTTACATATATATACACATATATATTCCGTTCTTACACATATATATTCCGTTCTTACACGTACATATTCCGTTCTTACACATATATATTCCGTTCTTACAAATATATATTCAGTTCTTACACATATATATTCAGTTCTTACGCATATATATTCAGTTCTTGCACATATATATTCAGTTCTTACACATATATATTCAGTTCTTACTCCTATATATTCAGTTCTTACACTTATATATTCCGTTCTTACAAATATATATTCCGTTCTTACACGTACATATTCCTTTCTTACACATATAGATTCCGTTCATTACACATATATATTCCGTTCTTACGAATATATATCAGTTCTTACGCATATATATTCAGTTCTTACACATATATATCAGTTCTTACGCATATATATCCAGTTTCTTACGTATATATAATTCATTCTTACGCATATATATTCATTTCTTACATATATATGTTCAGTTCTTACACATATATATTCCGTTCTTACACGTACATATTCCGTTCTTACACATATATATTCCGTTCTTACACATATATATTCAGTTCTTACACATATATATTCACTTTTTACACATATATATTCAGTTCTTACATATATATATTCAGTTCTTACACATATATATTCAGTTCTTACACATATATATTCTGTTCTTACACATATATATATTCCGTACTTACACATATATATTCCGTTCTTACACATATATATTCAGTTCTTACACATATATATTCCGTTCTTACACATATATGTTCCGTTCTTACACATATATATTCCGTTCTTACACGTACAAATTCCGTTCTTACACATATATATTCCTTTCTTACTCATATATATTCCGTTCTTACGCATATATATTCAGTTCTTACGCAAATATTTTCAGTTCTTACACATATATTCAGTTCTTACAGATATATATTCAGTTCTTACGCATATATATTCAGTTCTTACGCATATATATTCAGTTTTACGCAAATATATTCAGTTCTTACGCATATATATTCAGTTCTTACGCATATATATTCCGTTCTTACACATATATATTCCGTTCTTACACGTATTTATTCCGTTCTTACACATATATATTCCGTTCTTACATATATCTATTCCGTTCTTACACATATATATTCCGTTCTTACGCATATATATTCAGTATTTACACATATATATTCCGTTCTTACACATATATATTCCGTTCTTAAGCATATATATTCAGATTTACGCATATATAATCAGTTCTTACGCATATATATTCAGTTCTTACGCATATATATTCAGTTCTTACGCATATATGTGCAGTTCTTACACATATATATTCAGTTCTTAGACTTATATATTCCGTTCGTACACATATATATTCTGTTCTTACACATATATATTCCATTCCTACACGTATATATTCCGTTCTTACACATATATATTCCGTTCTTACGCATATATATTCTTACACATATATTCAATTCTTACACATATATATTCAGTTCTTACACATATAAATTCCGTTCTTACACATATATATTTCGTTCCTACGCATATATATTCAGTCCTTACGCATATATATTACTTTCTCATGCATATATATTCAGTTCTTACTCATATATATTCAGTTCTTACGCATATATATTCAGTTTTTACGCATATATATTCAGTTCTTACGCATATATATTCAGTTCTTACACATATATATTCAGTTCTTACACATATATATTCAGTTCTTACATATGTATATTCAGTTCTTACACATATATATTCAGTTATTACACATATATATTCCGTTCTTACACATATATATTCCGTTCTTACACATATATATATTCCGTTCTTACACATATATATTCCGTTCTTACACATATATATTCCGTTCTTACACACATATATTCACTTCTTACACATATATATTCCGTTCTTACACATATATATTCCGTTCTTACACATATATATTCCGTTCTTACACGTACATATTCCGTTCTTACACATATATATTCCGTTCTTACACATATATATTCCGTTCTTACACTTACATATTCCTTTCTTACACATATATATTCCTTTCTTACTCATATATATTACGTTCTTACGCATATGTACTCATTTCTTACGCATATATATTCAGTTCTTACACATATATTCAGTTCTTACAGATATATATTCAGTTCTTACGCATATATATTCAGTTTTTACGCATACATATTCAGTTCTTACGCATATATATTCATTACTTACACATATATGTTCAGTTCTTACACATATATATTCCGTTCTTACACGTACATTTTCCGTTCTGACACATATATATTCCGTTCTTACACATATATATTCACTTCTTACACATATATATTCAGTTCTTACACATATATATTCCTTTCTTACATATATATACAGATATATATTCCGTTCTTACACATATATATTCCGTTCTTACACGTACATATTCCATTCTTACACATATATATTCCGTTCTTACACATATATATATTCCGTTCTTACACGTACATATTCCGTTCTTACACATATATATTCCGTTCTTACTCATATATATTCCGTTCTTACGCATATGTATTCATTTCTTACGCATATATATTCAGTTCTTACACATATATTCAGTTCTTACAGATATATATTCAGTTTTTTCGCATATATATTCAGTACTACGCATATATATTCAGTTCTTACGCATATATATTCATTACTTACACCTATATGTTCAGTTCTTACACATATATATTCCGTTCTTACACGTACATATTCTGTTCTTACACATATATATTCCGTTCTTACACATATATATTCACTTCTTACACTTGTATATTCAGTTCTTACACATATATATTCCGTTCTTACATATATATACACCTATATATTCCGTTCTTACACATATATATTCCGTTCTTACACGTACATATTCCGTTCTTACACATATATATTCCGTTCTTACACATACATATTCAGTTCTTACACATATATATTCAGTTTTACGCATATATATTCAGTTCTTACGCATATATATTCAGTACTTACACATATATATTGAGTTCTTACACATATATATTCAGTTCTGACACATATATATTCACTTCTTACACATATATATTCCGTTCTTACACATATATATTCCGTTCTTACACATATATATTCAGTTCTTACGCATATATATTCCGTTCTTACACATATATATTCCGTTTTTACACATATATATTCCGTTCTTACGCATATATATTTTCAGTTCTTACTCATATATATTCCGTTCTTACGCATATATATTCCGTTCTTACGCATATATATTCAGTTCTTACGCATATATATTCATTTCTTACGCATATATATTCAGTTCTTACGAATATATATTCAGTACTTACACATATATATTCAGTACTTACACATATATATTACGTTCTTACACATATATATTCCGTTTTTACACATATATACTACGTTCTTACACGTATATATTCCGTTCTAACACATATATATTCCGTTCTTACACATATATATTCCGTTCTTACACATATATATTCCGTTCTTACACGTACATATTCCGTTCTTACACATATATATTCTGTTCTTACACATATATATTCCGTTCTTACGAATATATATTCAGTTCTTACGCATATATATTCAGTTCTTACACATATATATTCAGTTCTTACAGATATATATTCAGTTCTTACGCATATATATCCAGTTCTTACGCATATATATTCATTTCTTACATATATATGTTCAGTTCTTACACATATATATTCCGTTCTTACACGTACATATTCCGTTCTTACACATATATATTCCGTGCTTACACATATATATTCCGTTCTTACACATATATATTCAGTTCTTACACACATATATTCACTTCTTACACATATATGTTCAGTTCTTACACATATATATTCCGTTCTTACACGTACATATTCCGTTCTTACACATATATATTCCATTCTTACACATATATATATTCCGTTCTTGCACGTACATATTCCGTTCTTACACATATATATTCCGTTCTTACTCATATATATTCCGTTCTTACGCATATGTATTCATTTCTTACGCATATATATTCAGTTCTTACACATATATTCAGTTCTTACAGATATATATTCAGTTCTTACGCATATATATTCAGTTCTTACGCATATATATTCAGTTCTTACGCATAGATATTCATTACTTACACCTATATGTTCAGTTCTTACACATATATATTCCGTACTTACACGTACATATTCTGTTCTTACACATATATATTCCGTTCTTACACATATATATTTACTTCTTACACATATATATTCCGTTCTTACACATATATATTCCGTTTTACATATATATACACATATATATTCCGTTCTTACACATATATATTCCGTTCTTACACGTACATATTCCATTCTTACACATATATATTCCGTTCTTACACATATATATTCAGTTCTTACACATATATATTCAGTTCTTACGCATATATATTCAGTTCTTGCACATATATATTCAGTTCTTACACATATATATTCAGTTCTTACTCTTATATATTCAGTTCTTACACTTATATATTCCGTTCTTACAAATATATATTCCGTTCTTACACGTACATATTCCGTTCTTACACATATATATTCCGTTCTTACACATATATATTCAGTTCTTACACATATATATTCAGTTCTTACGCATATATATTCAGTTCTTGCACATATATATTCAGTTCTTACACATATATATTCAGTTCTTACTCTTATATATTCAGTTCTTACACTTATATATTCCGTTCTTACAAATATATATTCCGTTCTTACACGTACATATTCCGTTCTTACACATATATATTCCGTTCTTACTCATATATATTCCGTTCTTACGCATATATATTCAGTTCTTACGCAAATATATTCAGTTCTTACACATATATTCAGTTCTTACAGATATATATTCAGTTCTTACGCATATATATTCAGTTCTTATTCATATATATTCAGTTCTTACGCATATATATTCATTTCTTACACATATATGTTCAGTGCTTACACATATATATTCCGTTCTTACACGTACATATTCCATTCTTACAAATATATATTCCGTTCTTACACATATATATTCCGTTCTTACACATATATATTCAGTTCTTACACATATATATTCACTTCTTACACATATATATTCAGTTCTTACACATATATATTCAGTTCTTACACATATATACACATATATATTCCGTTCTTACACATATATATTCCGTTCTTACACGTACATATTCCGTTCTAACACATATATATTCCGTTCTTACACATATATATTCCGTTCATAAGCATATATATTCAGGACTTACGTATATATATTCAGTTCTTACACATATATATTCCGTTCTTTTACATATATATTCCGTTCTTACACATATATATTCCGTTCTTACACGTATATAGTCAGTTCTTACACATATATATTCCGTTCTTACACATATATATTCAGTTCTTACACATATATATTCCGTTCTTACACATATATATTCAGTTCTTACACATATATATTCCGTTCTTACGCATATATATTCAGTTCTTACGCATATATATTCAGTTCTTACGCATATATATTCATTTCTTACACATATATGTTCAGTTCTTACGCATATATATTCAGTTTTACGCATATATTATCAGTTCTTACACATATATATTGAGTTCTTACACATATATATTCAGTTCTTACAGATATATATTCCGTTCTTACACATATATATTCCGTTCTTACACATATATATTCCGTTCTTACACATATATATTCAGTTCTTACGCATATATATTCCGTTCTTACACATATATATTCCGTTTTTACAAATATATATTCCGTTCTTACACATATATATTCCGTTCTTACGCATATATATTTTCAGTTCTTACTCATATATATTCCGTTCTTACGCATATATATTACGTTCTTACGCATATATATTCAGTTCTTACGCATATATATTCAGTTCTTACGCATATATATTCAGTTCTTACGAATATATATTCAGTTCTTACACATATATATTCAGTACTTACACATATATATTCCGTTCTTACACATATATATTCCATTTTTACACATATATACTACGTTCTTACACGTATATATTCCGTTCTAACACATATATATTCCGTTCTTACACATATATATTCCGTTCTTACACATATATATTCCGTTCTTACACGTACTTATTCCGTTCTTACACATATATGTTCTGTTCTTACACATATATATTCCGTTCTTACGAATATATATTCAGTTCTTACGCATATATATTCAGTTCTTACACATATATATTCAGTTCTTACAGATATATATTCAGTTCTTACGCATATATATCCAGTTCTTACGCATATATATTCATTTCTTACATATATATGTTCAGTTCTTACACATATATATTCCGTTCTTACACGTACATATTCCGTTCTTACACATATATATTCCGTTCTTACACATATATATTCCGTTCTTACACATATATATTCAGTTCTTACACACATATATTCACTTCTTACACATATATGTTCAGTTCTTACATATATATATTCAGTTCTTACACATATATATTCAGTTCTTACACATATATATTCCGTTCTAACACATATATATATTCCGTTCTTACACATATATATTCCGTTCTTACACATATATATTCAGTTCTTACACATATATATTCCGTTCTTACACATATATATTCCGTTCTTACACGTACAAATTCCGTTCTTACACATATATATTCCGTTCTTACTCATATATATTCCGTTCTTACGCATATATATTCAGTTCTTACGCAAACATATTCAGTTCTTACACATATATTCACTTCTTACAGATATATATTCAGTTCTTACGCATATATATTCAGTTCTTACGCATATATATTCAGTTCTTACGCATATATATTCATTTCTTACACATATATGTTCAGTTCTTACACATATATATTCTTTTCTTACACGTACATATTCCGTTCTTACAAATATATATTCCGTTCTTACACATATATATTCCGTTCTTACACATATATATTCAGTTCTTACACATATATATTCACTTCTTACACATATATATTCAGTTCTTACACATATATATTCCGTTCTTACACATATATACACATATATATTCCGTTCTTACACATATATATTCCGTTCTTACACGTACATATTCCGTTCTAACACATATATATTCCGTTCTTTCACATATATATTCCGTTCATAAGCATATATATTCAGTTCTTAAGTATATATATTCAGTTCTTACACATATATATTCCGTTCTTAAAAATATATATTCCGTTCTTACGCATATATATTCCGTTCTTAATCATATATATTCTGTTCTTACGCATATATATTCAGTTCTTACACATATATATTCCGTTCTTACACATATATATTCAGTTCTTACACATATCTATTCCGTTCTTAAAAATATATATTCCGTTCTTACGCATATATATTCCGTTCTTACCCATATATATTCTGTTCTTACGCATATATATTCAGTTCTTACACATATATATTCCGTTCTTACACATATATATTCAGTTCTTACACATATATATTCACTTCTTACACATATATATTCCGTTCTTAAACATATATACATATATATATTCCGTTCTTACACATATATATTCCGTTCTTACACGTACATATTCCGTTCTTACACATATATATTCTGTTCTTACTCAAATATATTCCGTTCTTACGCATATATATTCAGTTCTTACGCATATATATTCAGTTCTTACACATATATATTCAATTCTTACAAATATATATTCATTTTTGACACATATATATTCAGTTCTTACACATATATATTCAGTTCTTACACATATATATTCCGTTCTTACACATATATATTCCGTTCTTACACATATATATTCCGTTCTTACACATATATATTCCGTTCTTACACGTACATATTCCGTTCTTACACATATATATCCCGTTCTTACACATATATATTCCGTTCTTACACATATATATTCCGTTCTTACGCATATATATTCAGTTCTTACGCATATATATTCCGTTCTTACGCATATATATTCAGTTCTTACACATATATATTCCGTTCTTACACATATATATTCAGTTTTTACACATATATATTCAATTATTACACATATATATTCAGTTCTTACACATATATATTCCGTTCTTACACATATATACACATATATATTCCGTTATTACACATATATATTCCGTTCTTACACGTACATATTCCGTTCTTACACATATATATTCCGTTCTTACACATATATATTCCGTTCTTAATCATATATATTCAGTTCTTACTTATATATATTCAGTTCTTACACATATATATTCAGTTCTTACAAATATATATTCAGTTCTTACACATATATATTCAGTTCTTACACATATATATTCCGTTCTTACACATATATATTCCATTCTTACACATATATATTCCGCTCTTACACGTATATATTCCGTTCTAACACATATATATTCCGTTCTTACACATATATATTCCGTTCTTACACACATATATTCAGTTCTTACACATATATATTCAGTTCTTACGCATATATATTCAGTTCTTGCACATACATATTCAGTTCTTACACATATATATTCAGTTCTTACTCTTATATATTCAGTTCTTACACATATATATTCAGTTCTTACACATATTTATTCCGTTCTTACACATATATATTCAGATCTTTCACATATATATTCCGTTCTTACACATATATATTCCGTTCTTACACATATATATTCCGTTCTTACACGTATATATTCCGTTCTTACACATATATATCCCGTTGTTACACATATATATTCCGTTCTTACACATATATATTCCGTTCTTACGCATATATATTCAGTTCTTACGCATATATATTCCGTTCTTACGCATATATATTCAGTTCTTACACATATATATTCCGTTATTACACATATATATTCAGTTTTTACACATATATATTCTCTTATTACACATATATATTCCGTTCTTACACATATATATTCCGTTCTTAAGCAAATATATATTCAGTTCTTACTTATATATATTCAGTTCTTACGCATATATATTCAGTTCTGACACATATATATTCCGTTCTTACACATATATATTCAGTTTTTACACATATATATTCTCTTATTACACAGATATATTCCGTTCTTACACATATATATTCCGTTCTTACGCATATATATTTTCAGTTCTTACTCATATATATTCCGTTCTTACGCATATATATTCCGTTCTTACGCATATATATATTCAGTTCTTACGCATATATATTCAGTTCTTACGAATATATATTCAGTTCTTACACATATATATTCAATTCTTACACATATATATTTCGTTCTTACACATGTATATTCCGTTTTTACACATATATACTGCGTTCTTAAACGTATATATTCCGTTCTTACACATATATATTCCGTTCTTACGCATATATATTCAGTTCTTACACATATATATTCCATTCTTACACATATATATTCCGTTCTTACACATATATATTCCGTTCTTACACGTATTTATTCCGTTCTTACACATATATATAACGTTCTTACACATATCTATTCCGTTCTTAAACATATATATTCCGTTCTTACGCATATATATTCCATTCTTACCCATATATATTCCGTTCTTACGCATATATATTCAGTTCTTACACATATATATTCAATTCTTACAAATATATATTCATTGTTGACACATATATATTCAGTTCTTACACATATATACTCAGTTCTTACACATATATATTCCGTTCTTACACATATATATTCCGTTCTTACACATATATATTCCGTTCTTACACATATATATTCCGTTCTTACACGTACATATTCCGTTCTTACACATATATATCCCGTTCTTACACATATATATTCCGTTCTTACACATATATATTCCGTTCTTACGCATATATATTCAGTTCTTACGCATATATATTCCGTTCTTACGCATATATATTCAGTTCTTACACATATATATTCCGTTCTTACACATATATATTCAGTTTTTACACATATATATTCACTTATTACACATATATATTCAGTTCTTACACATATATATTCCGTTCTTACACATATATATTCCGTTCTTAAGCATATATATTCAGTTCTTACTTATATATATTCAGTTCTTACACATATATATTCCGTTCTTACACATATATATTCAGTTCTTACACATATATATTCAGTTCTTACGCATATATATTCAGTTCTTGCACATATATATTCAGTTCTTACACATATATATTCAGTTCTTACTCTTATATATTCAGTTCTTACACATATATATTCAGTTCTTACACATATATATTCCGTTCTTACACATATATATTCCGTTCTTACACATATATATTCTGTTCTTACATGTATATATTCCGTTCTTACACATATATATCCCGTTGTTACACATAAATATTCCGTTCTTACACATATATATTCCGTTCTTTCGCATATATATTCAGTTCTTACGCATATATATTCCGTTCTTACGCATATATATTCAGTTCTTACACATATATATTCCGTTCTTACACATATATATTCAGTTTTTACACATATATATTCTCTTATTACACATATATATTCCGTTCCTACACATATATATTCCGTTCTTAAGCATATATATATTCAGTTCTTACTTATATATATTCAGTTCTTACACATATATATTCAGTTCTTACAAATATATATTCAGTTCTTACACATATATATTCCGTTCTTACACATATATATTCCGTTCTTACACATATATATTCCGTTCTTACACGTATATATTCCGTTCTAACACATATATATTCCGTTCTTACACATATATATTCCGTTCTTACACATATATATTCCGTTCTTACACATATATATTCCATTCTTACACATATATATTCAGTTCTTACACATATATATTCCGTTCTTACGCATATATATTCAGTTCTTACACATATATATTCCGTTCTTACGCATATATATTCAGTTCTTACGCATATATATTCAGTTCTTACACATATATATTCAGTTCTTACACATATATATTCCGTTCTGACACATATTTATTTCGTTCTTACACATATAGATTCCGTTCTTACACATATATATTCAGATCTTACAGATATATATTCAGTTCTTACGCATATGTATCCAGTTCTTACGCATATATATTCATTTCTTACATATATAGGTTCAGTTCTTAGACATATATATTCCGTTCTTACACGTACATATTCCGTTCTTACACATATATATTCCGTTCTTACACATATATATTCCGTTCTTACAAATATATATTCAGTTCGTACACATATATATTCACTTCTTACACATATATATTCAATTCTTACACATATATATTCACTTCTTACACATATATATTCAGTTCTTACATATATATATTCAGTTCTTAAACATATATATTCAGTTCTTACACATATATATTCCGTTCTTACACATATATATTCCGTTCTTACACATATATATATTCCGTTCTTACACATATATATTCAGTTCTTACACATATATATTCCGTTCTAACACGTACATATTCCTTCTTACACATATATATTCCGTTCTAACACGTACATATTCCGTTCTTACATATATATATTACGTTCTTACTCATATATATTCCGTTCTTACTCATATATATTCCGTTCTTACGCATATATATTCAGTTCTTACACATATATATTCCTTTCTTACACATATATATTCAGTTTTAACACAAATATATTCACTTATTACACATATATATTCAGTTCTTACACATATATATTCCGTTCTTACACATATATACACATATATATTCCGTTCTTACACATATATATTCCGTTCTTACACGTACATATTCCGTTCTTACACATATATATTCCATTCTTACACATATATATTCCGTTCTTAAGAATATATATTCAGTTCTTACTTATATATATTCAGTTCTTACACATATATATTCAGTTCTTACAAATATATATTCAGTTCTTACACATATATATTCAGTTCTTACACATATATATTCCGTTCTTACACATATATATTCCATTCTTACACATATATATCCCGCTCTTACACGTGTATATTCCGTTCTAACACATATATATTCCGTTCTTACACATATATATTCCGTTCTTACACATATATATTCAGTTCTTACACATATATATTCAGTTATTACGCATATATATTCAGTTCTTGCACATACATATTCAGTTCTTACACATATATATTCAGTTCTTACTCTTATATATTTAGTTCTTACACATATATATTCAGTTCTTACACATATATATTCCGTTCTTACACATATATATTCCGTTCTTACACATATATATTCCGTTCTTACACGTATATATTCCGTTCTTACACATATATATCCCGTTGTTACACATATATATTCCGTTCTTACACATATATATTCCGTTCTTACGCATATATATTCAGTTCTTACGCATATATATTCCGTTCTTACGCATATATATTCAGTTCTTACACATATATATTCCGTTCTTACACATATATATTCAGTTTTTACACATATATATTCTCTTATTACACATATATATTCCGTTCTTACACATATATATTCCGTTCTTAAGCATATATATATTTAGTTCTTACATATATATATTCAGTTCTTACGCATATATATTCAGTTCTTACACATATATATTCCGTTCTTACACATATATATTCAGTTTTTACAAATATATATTCTCTTATTACACATATATATTCCGTTCTTACACATATATATTCCGTTCTTACGCATATATATTTTCATTTCTTACTCATATATATTCCGTTCTTACGCATATATATTCTGTTCTTACGCATATATATATTCAGTTCTTACGCATATATATTCAGTTCTTACGAATATATATTCAGTTCTTACACATATATATTCAATTCTTACACATATATATTTCGTTCTTACACATGTATATTCCGTTTTTACAAATATACTACGTTCTTACACGTATATATTCCGTTCGCACACATATATATTCAGATCTTACACATATATATTCCGTTCTTACACATATATATTCCGTTCTTACACATATATATTCCGTTCTTATACGTATATATTCCGTTCTTACACATATATATTCCGTTCTTACACATATATATTCCGTTCTTACACATATATATTCCGTTCTTACGCATATATATTCAGTTCTTACGCATATATATTCCGTTCTTACGCATATATATTCAGTTCTTACACATATATATTCCGTTCTTACACATATATA
>JAWPHD010025898.1:10000-14906 GCA_037043455.1 Cyrtodaria siliqua | reverse complement strand
GTCAAAAGGTAAACGCAGGTGTCCAAAGAGGAGCTCAGGCTGGACGGAAACCTGCCGTAGAGTATAAGGACCAAAGCTCCTTTGATTTTGATTTTCAGTAAGAATACAGACTGTGAAAGCATGGCCTAACGATCCTTTTGAGCTTTCAGAGTTGAAGCAAGAGGTGTCAGAAAAGTTACCACAGGGATAACTGGCTTGTGGCAGCCAAGCGTTCATAGCGACGTTGCTTTTTGATCCTTCGATGTCGGCTCTTCCTATCATTGTGAAGCAGAATTCACCAAGCGTTGGATTGTTCACCCACTAATAGGGAACGTGAGCTGGGTTTAGACCGTCGTGAGCACAGGTTAGTTTTTACCCTACTAATAATCTGTCATTGTAATGGTAATGTCGCATAGTACGAGAGGAACCGCGATTTCGGACATTTGGTTTTGTGCTGGTCGAAAGACCATTGGTGCGAGGCTACCATCCGAGGGATTAAGATTGAACGCCTCTAAATCTGAATCCCGGCCAGATACGAACAATGATACTTTTGATGCTTGCTGCGCTCAAGTGCAAAGATATTCAATAGTCGACCAATTTTGGCACTATTGCTGGTGTTAAGCCAGGGCATATTAACCGCAAACCGTGCTGAGTATACTTAGTGCGGGGGTTCAATGGATAACTGATAAATGAGTGTGTAAGCATGAAATCGTTTGTAGACGACTTCCTTTTCGGTCGGGGAGACATAAGTCTTCGAGCAGTATTATACTGCGAGTTATTGAATCCTATCCTCTTCTGACGCGATGATTTGAGCCTATAAGCTTGATCATCACAAGTGTTCTTTGACTTAGCTTAGGCTGTCCTATGCTAAGTTTTGGTTTTTTTTGAATTTTTTTCTAAGTATAAGAAATACATTTCAGTGATAAACATTGTCTGTCGTTGACTGAAATGAAATTTACACGAAATTATACTTCAGCCACAAACATTTTATGTCTTGGAGAATTAAATATTTGAAATAAAATATTATTTCAGCCCAAGACATTTATCTGCCTATATATAAGGGTAAGTGTCTCTCTCTAAAAGATAGAAAAAAAAAAAATTCTGAAAAATTTTTTTTTTTAGCCAAAGACATTTATCTGCCTATATATAAGGGGTAGGTGTCTCACTCTGATGGCTAAAAAAAAAAAATTTTTTTAGAAAATTTTTTTTTTTAGCCATAGACATTTATCTGCCTATATATAAGGGGTAGTGTCGTGTATCAGGAAAAAGAATGTATACTGACGACTTCACTGCCTCCCATGAGCTAGACCAACGTGCATGAACAACCTCTACAGATAGCACAAAGAAACAACTATCTGGCAAGAACAGTTGAGAAGTCATGAAATATGTCATGATATGTGACGGAATGCTTGAAAACAGTGTTTGAAGCTAGTTTTGACACAGTTTGGATAAGGTATTCTCCTTCCAAGACTGTTTTAGAGCTGTTAGACCAAGGTACATAGCTTGTCAGTACTGAAAAGCCACTAGCGCAAGGCTAAATGGCAAGTGTCTGAATGAAAATGGGAAGGTTTCATGGTGAAACATGGAACTTTGAAAGAGAAAGACAGTAGTTCGCTACTGTTTACAGTCAGATTAGATACATTAGCTGAAAATCTGAAACTATCTGGTTGATCCTGCCAGTAGTCATATGCTTGTCTCAAAGATTAGCCATGCATGTCTCAGTACACGCTTTATCATGGTGAAACCGCGAATTGCTCATTAAATCAGCTATCATTTATTTGATCAAACTGAAACACGGATAACTGTAGTAATTCTAGAGCTAATACGTTCCAACATGCCTTGACTCACGAAAAGGTGATTTATTAGATCAAAACAATCGTGGTAACACGTTTGTATTTGATGACTCTGGATAACTTTACTACTCGAACGACACTAGTTGTCGATGTATCATCAAGTGTCTGCCCTATCAACTTTCGATGGTAGAGTATTGGTCTACCATGGTTATAACGGGTAACGGGGAATCAGGTTTGATTCCGGAGAGGCAGCCTGAGAACCGGCTACCACATCCAAGGAAGGCAGCAGGCGCGTAAATTACCCACTCCTAGATCAGGGAGGTAGTGACGAAAAATAACAATGCGGGACTCTTTAGAGGCTCCGTAATTGGAATGAGTACAGTTTAAATCCTTTAACTAGGATCAATTGGAGGGCAAGTCTGGTGCCAGCAGCCGCGGTAATTCCAGCTCCAATAGCGTATATTAAAGTTGTTGCAGTTAAAAAGCTCGTAGTTGGATTATGGAACTTGAGTGAGTGGTACATTTTTATAAATGATACTACCGACTCTGCCTATCACGCCGTTGCACATTTTGAATGATCTTTGTTGATTGTTCTTAGTGGCCGGCCAAGTTTACTTTGAAAAAATTAGAGTGCTCAAAGCAGGCGAAAGTCTGAATAATGTTGCATGGAATAATGAAATAGGACTTCGTTTCTATTTTGTTGGTTTTCTGAAATGAGGAAATGATTACAGAGACAGTCGGGGGCATTTGTATGCTGGCGTTAGAGGTGAAATTCTTAGATCGTCGGCAGACAATCAACTGCGAAAGCATTTGCCAAGGATGTCTTCATTAATCAAGAACGAAAGTCAGAGGTTCGAAGACGATCAGATACCGTCCTAGTTCTGACCGTAAACTATGGCCAACTGACGATTCGTGATGGTATTTAAACTTTCCTCACGAGCAGTCTCCGCGGAAAGCCGAAGTTTATCGGTCCGGGGGAAGTATGGTTGCAAATCTGGAACTTAAGGAATTGACGGAAGGGCACCACAGGAGTGGAGGCCTGCGGCTTAATTTGACTCACACGGGAAACTCACCCGACCCGGACACTGTAAGGATTGACAGATTAATAGCTCTTTCTTGATTCGGTGGATGGTGGTGCATGGCCGTTCTTAGTTGGTGGAGCGATTTTGTCTGGTTAATTCCGATAACGAACGAGACTCTAGCCTACTAACTAGTACACCTACGTTTTGGCATATAGGTGATATATACTTCTTAGAGGGACAATCGGCTTTTAGCCGACCGAAATTGAGCAATAACAGGTCTGTGATGCCCTTAGATGTTCGGGGCCGCACGCGCGCTACACTGACGTTCACAGCGAGTAAAATCCTGGTTCGAAAGGACTGGGGAACCTGCTGAATGGACGTCGTGACAGGGATTGGGGATTGCAATTGTTCCCCATGAACGAGGAATTCCTAGTAAGGACAAGTCATCAGCTTGTGCTGATTATGTCCCTGCCCTTTGTACACACCGCCCGTCGCTACTACCGATTGAATGGTTTAGTGAGGTTATTGGACTGGAAGCGTTGAGTTGGAAACTTCTCGACGTTTCCGGGAAGATAATCAAACTTGATCATTTAGAGGAAGTAAAAGTCGTAACAAGGTTTTCGTAGGTGAACCTGCGGAAGGATCATTAACAGTTAATTCATTTACTACAATGATAGTAAACGATATTGTTGGCAGATGAACAGCATGTATAACCTTGGTGTTGTTGAACTGCTAACAGCAGACCAGTTTTGATACTGGAGGTCAGAACTACTTGACTAGCCTGGGGAACTAGTCATGTTATCGGTGGGTATACGTAAAGTACCTAGCATTTGTGGCTAAAGTCTGGAGGTTTAGTAATTCAGTTGAACTAATCAGTGATACGGAGTGTTTGTCCTTTCAGGTATACACTTTGGTGATTGGTTGTCTTATTATACCTTTGATTTTAGTCTAACTATGGAGTTTCTGTGGTTCAGTTGAACTAATCAGTGTTACGGAGTGTTTGTCCTTTCAGGTATACACTTTGGTGATTGGTTGTCTCACAGTTACTTCGAAGTGGTTAGAGTGGTCTGAATACACCGTTTAGGCGCTGGTTCAGGCTTAACTTATGCTGCAAATGCAACTCTTAAAGAAAGTTGACTAAATTTACCTTTAGCAGCTTCGCCGAACCCACAAACTGGCTTCATTGAAGAGAGATCTTCAGTGAGGAACGTGTACTGATAGATTGATTTCTCGGAGAGACTTTAATTATGTTGCTTCGAGAATAGCTCTAGTTCTGTCATGCTTTCGGGTATGTTAGTTCGAGAGCAGATCCATAATTTAAGCGGTGGATCACTCGGCTTGTCCGTCGATGAAGAACTTAGCTATTCATGTTATATAATGTGAACTGCACAAAGCTCTGATCATCGAAATTTTGAACGCACATTGCGGCTTTTGGATTCCCAGAAGCCCCGTCTGTCAGAGTGTCGGTATTTCATCTATTGCTACGTTCAATAGTAGCAGATTGGAAGGCTAACCTGGAAGCTTCAGTTATGGAAGAACTAGGTACCTTCTTAAAGTGATACGCTGTCTCCATGAGATGGCTAATTAGAGTCGTACTGGTCTGAAGTTACTGTGATTCAGTTGAACTTTTCAGTGATACGGAGTCGTGGCTTGATAAGTTGCGCTCTGGTGAAAGGTTGTTTTGCAGTAGATTTGGACTCGACTTATATCTCGACCTCTGATCAGATGAGACAACCCGCTGAACTTAAGCATATCAGTAAGCGGTGGAAAAGAAACTAACCAGGATTTCTCTAGTAGCGGCGAGCGAACGAGAATTAGCCCAGCACTGAATCCTTCAGCTTATGGTTGAAGGAGTTGTGGTGTTTGAGTGAGAGCGTAGTTTGTGCTTGTGGTTCTAAGTCTACTTGATTGTAGCGTATAATCCAAAGAGGGTGTAAGGCCCGTAAGAATCGCTTGCTGCAGACGTAGCTTTTACTCATGAGTCGGTTTGTTTGTAAATACAGACCAAATTGGGTGGTAGACTCCATCTAAGGCTAAATACCTGGACAAGTCCGATAGCAAACAAGTACCGTGAGGGAAAGTTGAAAAGAACTTTGAAGAGAGAGTTAAATA
>JAWPHD010025898.1:2500-5000 GCA_037043455.1 Cyrtodaria siliqua | reverse complement strand
GATTAACAGAGACAGTCGGGGGCATTTGTATGCTGGCGTTAGAGGTGAAATTCTTAGATCGTCGGCAGACAATCAACTGCGAAAGCATTTGCCAAGGATGTCTTCATTAATCAAGAACGAAAGTCAGAGGTTCGAAGACGATCAGATACCGTCCTAGTTCTGACCGTAAACTATGCCAACTGACGATTCGTGATGGTATTTAAACTTTCCTCACGAGCAGTCTCCGCGAAAGCCGAAGTTTATCGGTTCCGGGGGAAGTATGGTTGCAAATCTGGAACTTAAAGGAATTGACGGAAGGGCACCACCAGGAGTGGAGCCTGCGGCTTAATTTGACTCAACACGGGAAAACTCACCCGACCCGGACACTGTAAGGATTGACAGATTAATAGCTCTTTCTTGATTCGGTGGATGGTGGTGCATGGCCGTTCTTAGTTGGTGGAGCGATTTGTCTGGTTAATTCCGATAACGAACGAGACTCTAGCCTACTAACTAGTACACCTACGTTTTGGCATATAGGTGATATATACTTCTTAGAGGGACAATCGGCTTTTAGCCGACCGAAATTGAGCAATAACAGGTCTGTGATGCCCTTAGATGTTCGGGGCCGCACGCGCGCTACACTGACGTTCACAGCGAGTAAAATCCTGGTTCGAAAGGACTGGGGAACCTGCTGAATGGACGTCGTGACAGGGATTGGGGATTGCAATTGTTCCCCATGAACGAGGAATTCCTAGTAAGGACAAGTCATCAGCTTGTGCTGATTATGTCCCTGCCCTTTGTACACACCGCCCGTCGCTACTACCGATTGAATGGTTTAGTGAGGTTATTGGACTGGAAGCGTTGAGTTGGAAACTTCTCGACGTTTCCGGGAAGATAATCAAACTTGATCATTTAGAGGAAGTAAAAGTCGTAACAAGGTTTTCGTAGGTGAACCTGCGGAAGGATCATTAACAGTTAATTCATTTACTACAATGATAGTAAACGATATTGTTGGCAGATGAACAGCATGTATAACCTTGGTGTTGTTGAACTGCTAACAGCAGACCAGTTTTGATACTGGAGGTCAGAACTACTTGACTAGCCTGGGGAACTAGTCATGTTATCGGTGGGTATACGTAAAGTACCTAGCATTTGTGGCTAAAGTCTGGAGGTTTAGTAATTCAGTTGAACTAATCAGTGATACGGAGTGTTTGTCCTTTCAGGTATACACTTTGGTGATTGGTTGTCTTATTATACCTTTGATTTTAGTCTAGCTATGGAGTTTCTGTGGTTCAGTTGAACTAATCAGTGTTACGGAGTGTTTGTCCTTTCAGGTATACACTTTGGTGATTGGTTGTCTCACAGTTACTTCGAAGTGGTTAGAGTGGTCTGAATACACCGTTTAGGCGGTGGTTCAGGCTTAACTTATGCTGCAAATGCAACTCTTAAAGAAAGTTGACTAAATTTACCTTTAGCAGCTTCGCCGAACCCACAAACTGGCTTCATTGAAGAGAGATCTTCAGTGAGGAACGTGTACTGATAGATTGATTTCTCGGAGAGACTTTAATTATGTTGCTTCGAGAATAGCTCTAGTTCTGTCATGCTTTCGGGTATGTTAGTTCGAGAGCAGATCCATAATTTAAGCGGTGGATCACTCGGCTTGTCCGTCGATGAAGAACTTAGCTATTCATGTTATATAATGTGAACTGCACAAAGCTCTGATCATCGAAATTTTGAACGCACATTGCGGCTTTTGGATTCCCAGAAGCCCCGTCTGTCAGAGTGTCGGTATTTCATCTATTGCTACGTTCAATAGTAGCAGATTGGAAGGCTAACCTGGAAGCTTCAGTTATGGAAGAACTAGGTACCTTCTTAAAGTGATACGCTGTCTCCATGAGATGGCTAATTAGAGTCGTACTGGTCTGAAGTTACTGTGATTCAGTTGAACTTTTCAGTGATACGGAGTCGTGGCTTGATAAGTTGCGCTCTGGTGAAAGGTTGTTTTGCAGTAGATTTGGACTCGACTTATATCTCGACCTCTGATCAGATGAGACAACCCGCTGAACTTAAGCATATCAGTAAGCGGTGGAAAAGAAACTAACCAGGATTTCTCTAGTAGCGGCGAGCGAACGAGAATTAGCCCAGCACTGAATCCTTCAGCTTATGGTTGAAGGAGTTGTGGTGTTTGAGTGAGAGCGTAGTTTGTGCTTGTGGTTCTAAGTCTACTTGATTGTAGCGTATAATCCAAAGAGGGTGTAAGGCCCGTAAGAATCGCTTGCTGCAGACGTAGCTTTTACTCATGAGTCGGTTTGTTTGTAAATACAGACCAAATTGGGTGGTAGACTCCATCTAAGGCTAAATACCTGGACAAGTCCGATAGCAAACAAGTACCGTGAGGGAAAGTTGAAAAGAACTTTGAAGAGAGAGTTAAATAGTACGTGAAACTGCTTATTTTACGCAGGTAGAACCGAAAGGGTGTCTGGGATTCAGCTTGGATCTGTGGTTTGACTCGAATAGTATC
>JAWPHD010025897.1:0-14906 GCA_037043455.1 Cyrtodaria siliqua | reverse complement strand
TTCTTACACATAGATATTCAGTTCTTACACATATATATTCAGTTCTTACGCATATATACTCAGTTCTTACGCATATATATTCAGTTCTTACACATATATATTCAGTTCTTACACATACATATTCAGTTCTTACACATATATATTCAGTTCTTACGCATATATATTCAGTTCTCACGCATATATATTCAGTTCTTACACATATATATTCAGTTCTTACACATATATATTCAGTTCTTACGCATATATACTCAGTTCTTACACATATATATTCACTTCTTACGCATATATATTCAGTTCTTACACATATATATTCAGTTCTTACGCATATATATTCATTTCTTACGCAGATATATTCAGTTCTTACGCATATATATTCAGTTCTTACACATAGATATTCAGTTCTTACACATATATATTCAGTTCTTACGCATATATATTCAGTTCTTACGCATATATATTCAGTTCTTACACATATATATTCAGTTCTTACACATACATATTCAGTTCTTACACATATATTCAGTTCTTACGCATATATACTCAGTTCTTACACATATATATATTCACTTCTTACGCATATATATTCAGTTCTTACGCATATATATTCAGTTTTTACGCATATATATTCAGTTCTTACACATATATATTCAGTTCTTACACATATATATTCAGTTCTTACACATATATTCAGTTCCTATGCATATATATTCAGTTCTTACGCATATATATTCAGTTCTTACGCATATATATTCAGTTCTAAGGCATATATATTCAGTTCTAACGCATATATATTCAATTCTTATGCATATATATTCAGTTCCTACGGATATATATACAGTTCTTACGCATGTATATTCAGTTCTTACACATAGATTCACTTCTTACGCATATATATTCAGTTCTTACGCTTATATGTTCAGTTCTTATGCATATATATTCAGTTCTTACGCATATATATTCAGTTCTTAAACATATCTATTCAGTTCTTACGCATATATATTCAGTTCTTACACATATATATTCAGTTCTTACGCATATATATTCAGTTCTAACGCATATATATTCAGTTCTAATGCATATATATTCAGTTCTTACGCATATATATTCAGTTCTTACGCATATATATTCAGTTCTTACACATATATATTCACTTCTTACACATATATATTCAGTTCTTACGCATATATATTCAGTTGTTACACATATATATTCAGTTCTTACACATATATTCAGTTCTTACGCATATATATTCAGTTCTTATGCATATATATTCAGTTCTTACGCATATATATTCAGTTCTCACGCATATATATTCAGTTCTTACACATATATATTCAGTTCTTACACATATATTCAGTTCTTACACATACCTATTCAGTTCTTACACATATATATTCAGTTCTTACACATATATATTCAGTTCTTACGCATATATATTCAGTTCCTACACATATATATTCAGTTCACATATATATTCAGTTCTTACACATATATATTCAGTTCTTACGCATATATATTCAGTTCTTACGCATATATATTCAGTTCTTATGCATATATATTCAGTTCTTACGCATATATATTCAGTTCTTATGCATATATATTTAGTTCTTACGCATATATATTCAGTTCTCACGCATATATATTCAGTTCTTACACATATATATTCAGTTCTTACACATATATTCAGTTCTTACGCATATATACTCAGTTCTTACACATATATATTCACTTCTTACGCATATATATTCAGTTCTTACGCATATATATTCAGTTCTTACGCATATATATTCAGTTCTTACGCATATATATTTAGTTCTTACACATATATATTCAGTTCTTACACATATATTCATTTCTTACGCATATATACTCAGTTATTACACATATATATTCACTTCTTACGCATATATATTCAGTTGTTACGGATATATATTCAGTTGTTACGCATATATATTCAGTTCTTACGCATATATATTCAGTTCTTACGCATATATATTCAGTTCTTACGCATATATATTCAGTTCTTACGCATATATATTCAGTTCTTACGCATATATATTTAGTTCTTACACACATATATTCAGTTCTTATGCATATATATTCAGTTCTTATGCATATGCAGTTCTTACGCATATATATTCAGTTCTTACACATATATATTCAGTTCTTACACATATATTCACTTGTTACGCATATATATTCAGTTCTTACGCATATATATTCAGTTCTTATGCATATGTATTCAGTTCTTACGCATAGTTATTCAGTTCTAACGCATATATATTCAATTCTAATGCATATATATTCAGTTCTTACGCATATATATTCAGTTCTTACGCATATATATTCAGTTCTTACACATATATTCACTTCTTACGCATATATATTCAGTTCTTACACATATATATTCAGTTCTGACACATATATATTTAGTTCTTACGCATATATATTCAGTTCTTACACATATATATTCAGTTTTTACGCATATATATTCAGTTCTTATGCATATTCAGTTCTTACGCATATATATTCAGTTCTTACACACATATATTCAGTTCTTACACATATATTCACTTCTTACGCATATATATTCAGTTCTTACACATATATATTCAGTTCTTACACATATATATTCAATTCTGACACATATATATTCAGTTCTTACACACATATATTCAATTCTGACACATATATATTCAGTTCTTACGCATATAAATTCAGTTCTTACTCATATATATTCAGTTCTTACACATATATATTCAGTTCTTACACATATATTCACTTCTTACGCATATATATTCAGTTCTTACGCATATATATTCAGTTCTTACGCATATATATTCATTTCTAACGCATATATATTCAGTTCTAACGCATATATATTCAGTTCTTACGCATATATATTCAGTTCTTACGCATATATATTCAGTTCTTACACATATCTATTCAGTTCTTACGCATATATATTCAGTTCTTACACACATATATTCAGTTCTTACGCATATATATTCAGTTCTTACGCATATATATCCAGTTCTTACGCATATATATTCAGTTCTTACGCATATATATTCAGTTCTTACACACATATATTCAGTTCTTACGCATATATATTCAGTTCTTATGCATATTCAATTCTTACTCTTATATATTCAGTTCTTACACATATTTATTCAGTTCTTACACATATATTCACTTGTTACGCATATATATTCAGTTTTTACGCATATATTTTCAGTTCTTATGCATATGTATTCAGTTATTACGCATATATATTCAGTTCTAACGCATATATATTCAGTTATAATGCATATATATTCAGTTCTTACGCATATATATTCAGTTCTTACGCATATATATTCAGTTCTTACACATATATATTCAGTTCTTACACATATATTCACTTCTTACGAATATATATTCAGTTCTTACACATATATATTCAGTTCTTACACATATATATTCAATTCTGACACATATATATTCAGTTCTTACGCATATATATTCAGTTCTTACACATATATATTCAGTTCTTACGCATATATATTCAGTTCTTATGCATATTCATTTCTTACGCATATATATTCAGTTCTTACACATATATATTCATTTCTTACATATATATTCAGTTCTTACGCATATATATTCAGTTCTTACGCATAAATGTTCAGCTCGTATGCATATATATTCAGTTCTTACGCATATATATTCAGTTCTAACGCATATATATTCAGTTCTTACGCATATATATTCAGTTCTTACGCATATATATTCAGTTCTTACGCATATATATTCAGTTCTTACACATATATATTCAGTTCTTACACATATATTCACTTCTTACGCATATATGTTCAGTTCTTATGCATATATATTCAGTTCTTACGCATATATATTCAGTTCTAACGCATATATATTCAGTTCTAACGCATATATATTCAGTTCTTACGCATGTATATTCAGTTCTTATGCATATATATTCAGTTCTTACACATATATATTCAGATCTTACACATATATATTCAGTTCTTATGCATATATATTCAGTTTTTACGCATATATATTCAGTTCTTACGCATATATATTCAGTTCTTATGCATATATATTCAGTACTTATGCATATATATTCAGTTCTTACGCATATATATTCAGTTCTTACGCATATATATTCAGTTCTTACGCATATATATTCAGTTCTTACACACAAATATTCAGTTCTTACGCATATATATTCAGTTCTTACACATATATATTCAGTTCTTACACATATATTCACTTGTTACGCATATATATTCAGTTCTTACGCATATATGTTCTATTCTTATGCATATATATTCAGTTCTTACGCATATATATTCAGTTCTAACGCATATATATTCAGTTCTAATGCATATATATTCAGTTCGTACGCATATATATTCAGTTCTTACGCATATATATCCAGTTCTTACGCATATATATTCAGTTCTTACACATATATATTCAGTTCTTACACATATATTCAGTTCTTACGCATATATATTCAGTTCTTACACACATATATTCAGTTCTTATGCATATTTATTCAGTTCTTACGCATATATATTCAGTTCTTACACATATATATTCAGTTCTTACACATATATATTCAATTCTGACACATATATAATCAGTTCTTACGCATACATATTCAGTTCTTACACATATATATTCAGTTCTTACGCATATATATTCAGTTCTTATGCATATTCAGTTCTTACGCATATATATTCAGTTCTTACACATATATATTCATTTCTTACACATATATTCAGTTCTTACGCATATATATTCAGTTCTTACGCATAAATGTTCAGCTCGTATGCATATATATTCAGTTCTTACGCATATATATTCAGTTCTAACGCATATATATTCAGTTCTTACGCATATATATTCAGTTCTTACGCATATATATTCAGTTCTTACGCATATATATTCAGTTCTTACACATATATATTCAGTTCTTACACATATATTCACTTCTTACGCATATATGTTCAGTTCTTATGCATATATATTCAGTTCTTACGCATATATATCCAGTTCTAACGCATATATATTCAGTTCTTACGCATGTATATTCAGTTCTTACGCATATATATTCAGTTCTTACACATATATATTCAGTTCTTACGCATATATATTCAGTTCTTACACATATATATTCAGTTCTTACACATATATATTCAGTTCTTACACATATATATTCAGTTCTTACGCATATATATTCAGTTCTTACACATATATTCAGTTCTTACACATATATATTCAATTCTTACACATATATATTCAGTTCTTACGCATATATATTCAGTTTTTACACATATATATTCAGTTCTTACGCATATATATTCAGTTCTTATTCATATATATTCAGTTCTTACGCATATATATTCAGTTCTCACGCATATATATTCAGTTCTTACACATATATATTCAGTTCTTACGCATATATATTCAGTTCTTACGCATATATATTCAGTTCTTACACATATATATTCAGTTCTAACACATACATATTCAGTTCTTACACATATATTCAGTTCTTACGCATATATACTCAGTTCTTACACATATATATTCACTTCTTACGCATATATATTCAGTTCTTACGCATATATATTCAGTTTTTACGCATATATATTCAGTTCTTACACATATATATTCAGTTCTTACACATATATATTCAGTTCTTACACATATATTCAGTTCCTATGCATATATATTCAGTTCTTACGCATATATATTCAGTTCTTACGCATATATATTCAGTTCTAAGGCATATATATTCAGTTCTAACGCATATATATTCAATTCTTATGCATATATATTCAGTTCCTACGGATATATATACAGTTCTTACGCATGTATATTCAGTTCTTACACATAGATTCACTTCTTACGCATATATATTCAGTTCTTACGCTTATATGTTCAGTTCTTATGCATATATATTCAGTTCTTACGCATATATATTCAGTTCTTACACATATCTATTCAGTTCTTACGCATATATATTCAGTTCTTACACATATATATTCAGTTCTTACGCATATATATTCAGTTCTAACGCATATATATTCAGTTCTAATACATATATATTCAGTTCTTACGCATATATATTCAGTTCTTACGCATATATATTCAGTTCTTACACATATATATTCACTTCTTACACATATATATTCAGTTCTTACGCATATATATTCAGTTGTTACACATATATATTCAGTTCTTACACATATATTCAGTTCTTACGCATATATATTCAGTTCTGACACATATATATTCAGTTCTTACGCATATATATTCATTTCTTACACATATATTCATTTCTTACGCATATATATTCAGTTCTTACGCATATATATTCAGTGCTTACGCATATATATTCAGTTCTTACGCATATATATTCAGTTCTTACACATATATATTCAGTTCTTACACATATATATTTACTTCTTACGCATATATGTTCAGTTCTTATGCATATATATTCAGTTCTTACGCATATATATTCAGTTCTAACGCATATATATTCAGTTCTAACGCATATATATTCAGTTCTAACGCATGTATATTCAGTTCTTACGCATATATATTCAGTTCTTACACATATATATTCAGTTCTTACGCATATATATTGAGTTCTTACACATATATATTCAGTTCTTACGCATATATATTCAGTTCTTATGCATATTGAGTTCTTACGCATATATATTCAGTTCTTACACATATATATTCATTTCTTACACATATATTCAGTTCTTACCCATATATATTCAGTTCTTACGCATATATATTCAGTTCTTACACATATATTCAGTTCTTACGCATATATATTCAGTTCTTACACACATATATTCAGTTCTTATGCATATATATTCAGTTCTTACGCATATATATTCAGTTCTTACACATATATATTCAGTTCTTACACATATATATTCAATTCTGACACATATATATTCAGTTCTTACGCATATATATTCAGTTCTTACACATATATATTCAGTTCTTATGCATATATATTCAGTTCTTATGCATATTGAGTTCTTACGCATATATATTCAGTTCTTACACATATATATTCATTTCTTACACATATATTCAGTTCTTACGCATATATATTCAGTTCTTACGCATAAATGTTCAGCTCGTATGCATATGTATTCAGTTCTTACGCATATATATTCAGTTCTAACGCATATATATTCAGTTCTTACGCATATATATTCAGTTCTTACGCATATATATTCAGTTCTTACGCATATATATTCAGTTCTTACACATATATATTCAGTTCTTACACATATATTCCCTTCTTACGCATATATGTTCAGTTCTTATGCATATATATTCAGTTCTTATGCGTATATATTCAGTTCTAACGCATATATATTCAGTTCTAACGCATATATATTCAGTTCTTACGCATGTATATTCAGTTCTTAGGCATATATATTCAGTTCTTACACATATATATTCAGTTCTTACACATATATATTCAGTTCTTACGCATATATATTCAGTTCTTACACATATATATTCAGTTCTTACACATATATATTCAATTCTTACACATATATATTCAGTTCTTACGCATATATATTCAGTTCTTACACATATATATTCAGTTCTTACACATATATTCACTTGTTACGCATATATATTCAGTTCTTACGCATATATGTTCTATTCTTATGCATATATATTCAGTTCTTACGCATATATATTCAGTTCTAACCCATATATATTCAGTTCTAATGCATATATATTCAGTTCGTACGCATATATATTCAGTTCTTACGCATATATATTCAGTTCTTACGCATATATATTCAGTTCTTACACATATATATTCAGTTCTTACACATATATTCAGTTCTTACGCATATATATTTTAGTTCTTACACACATATATTCAGTTCTTATGCATATATATTCAGTTCTTACGCATATATATTCAGTACTTACGCATATATATTTAGTTCTTACACATATATGTTCAGTTCTTACACATATATGTTCAGTTCTTACACATATATATTCAGTTCTTACGGATATATATTCAGTTCTTACACATATATATTCAGTTCTTACACATATATATTCAGTTCTTACACATATATATTCAGTTCTTAAACACATATATTTAGTTCTTACACATATATATTCAGTTCTTATGCATATATATTCAGTTCTTACACTTATATATTCAGTTCTTACACATATATATTCAGTTCTTACGCATATATATTCAGTTCTTACACATATATATTCAGTTCTTACACATATATATTCAGTTCTTACGCATATATATTCAGTTCTTACACATATATATTCAGTTCTTACGCATATATATTCAGTTCTTATTCATATATATTCAGTTCTTACGCATATATATTCAGTTCTCACGCATATATATTCAGTTCTTACACATATATATTCAGTTCTTACACATTTATTCAGTTCTTACGCATATATACTCAGTTCTTACACATATTTATTCACTTCTAACGCATATATATTCAGTTCTTACGCATATATATTCAGTTCTTAGGCATATATATTCAGTTCTTACACATATATATTCAGTTCTTACACATATATATTCAGATCTTACACATATATATTCAGTTCTTATGCATATATATTCAGTTCTTAAGCATATATATTCAGTTCTTACGCATATATACTCATTTTTTACGCATATATATTCAGTTCTTACACATATATATTCAGTTCTTACGCATATATATTCAGTTCTTATGCATATATATTCAGTACTTATGCATATATATTCAGTTCTTACGCATATATATTCAGTTCTTACGCATATATATTCAGTTCTTACGCATATATATTCAGTTCTTACACACAAATATTAAGTTCTTACGCATATATATTCAGTTCTTACACATATATATTCAGTTCTTACACATATATTCACTTGTTACGCATATATATTCAGTTCTTACGCATATATGTTCTATTCTTATGCATATATATTCAGTTCTTACGCATATATATTCAGTTCTAACGCATATATATTTAGTTCTAATGCATATATATTCAGATCGTACGCATATATATTCAGTTCTTACGCATATATATTCAGTTCTTACGCATATAAATTCAGTTCTTACACATATATATTCAATTCTTACACATATATTCACTTCTTACGTATATATATTCACTTCTTACACATATGTAGTCAGTTCTGACACATATATATTCAGTTCTTACGCATATATATTCAGTTCTTACACATATATATTCAGTTCTTACACATATATTCACTTCTTACGCATATATATTCAGTTCTTACGCATATATGTTCAGTTCTTATGCATATGTATTCAGTTCTTACGCATATATATTCAGTTCTGACGCATATATATTCAGTTCTAATGCATATATATTCAGTTCTTACGCATATATATTCAGTTCTTACGCAGATATATTCAGTTCTTACGCATATATATTCAGTTCTTACACATATATATTCAGTTCTTACACATATATATTCAGTTCTTACGCATATATATTCAGTTCTTACGCATATATATTCAGTTCTTACGCATATATATTCAGTTCTTACGCATATATATTCAGTTCTTACACACATATATTCAGTTCTTACGCATATATATTCAGTTCTTATGCATATTCAGTTCTTACGCATATATATTCAGTTCTTACGCATAAATGTTCAGCTCGTATGCATATATATTCAGTTCTTACGCATATATATTCAGTTCTAACGCATATATATTCAGTTCTTACGCATATATATTCATTTCTTACGCATATATATTCAGTTCTTACGCATATATATTCAGTTCTTACACACAAATATTCAGTTCTTACGCATATATATTCAGTTCTTACACATATATATTCAGTTCTTACACATATATTCACTTGTTACTCATATATATTCAGTTCTTACGCATATATGTTCTATTCTTATGCATATATATTCAGTTCTTACGCATATATATTCAGTTCTAACGCATATATATTTAGTTCTAATGCATATATATTCAGTTCGTACGCATATATATTCAGTTCTTACGCATATATATTCAGTTCTTACGCATATATATTCAGTTCTTACACATATATATTCAGTTCTTACACATATATTCAGTTCTTACGCATATATATTCAGTTCTTACACACATATATTCAGTTCTTATGCATATATATTCAGTTCTTACGCATATATATTCAGTTCTTACACATATATATTCAGTTCTTACACATATATATTCAATTCTGACACATATATATTCAGTTCTTACGCATATATATTCAGTTCTTACACATATATATTCAGTTCTTACGCATATATATTCAGTTCTTATGCATATTGAGTTCTTACGCATATATATTCAGTTCTTACACATATATATTCATTTCTTACACATATATTCAGTTCTTACGCATGTATATTCAGTTCTTACGCATATATATTCAGTTCTTACACATATATTCAGTTCTTACGCATATATATTCAGTTCTTACACACATATATTCAGTTCTTATGCATATATATTCAGTTCTTACGCATATATATTCAGTTCTTACACATATATATTCAGTTCTTACACATATATATTCAATTCTGACACATATATATTCAGTTCTTACGCATATATATTCAGTTCTTACACATATATATTCAGTTCTTACGCATATATATTCAGTTCTTATGCATATTGAGTTCTTACGCATATATATTCAGTTCTTACACATATATATTCATTTCTTACACATATATTCAGTTCTTACGCATATATATTCAGTTCTTACGCATAAATGTTCAGCTCGTATGCATATGTATTCAGTTCTTACGCATATATATTCAGTTCTAACGCATATATATTCAGTTCTTACGCATATATATTCAGTTCTTACGCATATATATTCAGTTCTTACGCATATATATTCAGTTCTTACACATATATATTCAGTTCTTACACATATATTCCCTTCTTACGCATATATGTTCAGTTCTTATGCATATATATTCAGTTCTTATGCATATATATTCAGTTCTAACGCATATATATTCAGTTCTAACGCATATATATTCAGTTCTTACGCATGTATACTCAGTTCTTAGGCATATATATTCAGTTCTTACACATATATATTCAGTTCTTACACATATATATTCAGTTCTTACGCATATATATTCAGTTCTTACACATATATATTCAGTTCTTACACATATATATTCAATTCTTACACATATATATTCAGTTCTTACGCATATATATTCAGTTCTTACACATATATATTCAGTTCTTACACATATATTCACTTGTTACGCATATATATTTAGTTCTTACGCATATATGTTCTATTCTTATGCATATATATTCAGTTCTTACGCATATATATTCAGTTCTAACCCATATATATTCAGTTCTAATGCATATATATTCAGTTCGTACGCATATATATTTATATTCAGTTCGTACGCATATATATTCAGTTCTTACGCATATATATTCAGTTCTTAAGCATATATATTCAGTTCTTACACATATATATTCAGTTCTTACACATATATTCAGTTCTTACGCATATATATTCAGTGCTTACACACATATATTCAGTTCTTATGCATATATATTCAGTTCTTACGCATATATATTCAGTAATTACGCATATATATTTAGTTCTTACACATATATGTTCAGTTCTTACACATATATGTTCGAGTTCTTACACATATATATTCAGTTCTTACGGATATATATTCAGTCTTACACATATATATTCAGTTCTTACACATATATATTCAGTTCTTACACATATAAGTTGCAGTTCTTAAACACAGTATATTTAGTTCTTACACATATATATTCAGTTCTTATGCATATCATATTCAGTTCTTTACACTTATATAATTCAGTTCTTTACACATATATATTCAGTTCTTACGCATATATATTCAGTTCTTACACATATATATTCAGTTCTTACACATATATATTCAGTTCTTACGCATATATATTCAGTTCTTACACATATATATTCAGTTCTTACGCATATATATTCAGTTCTTATTCATATATATTCAGTTCTTACGCATATATATTCAGTTCTCACGCATATATATTCAGTTCTTACACATATATATTCAGTTCTTACACATTTATTCAGTTCTTACGCATATATACTCAGTTCTTACACATATTTATTCACTTCTAACGCATATATATTCAGTTCTTACGCATATATATTCAGTTCTTAGGCATATATATTCAGTTCTTACACATATATATTCAGTTCGTACACATATATATTCAGATCTACACATATATATTCAGTTCTTATGCATATATATTCAGTTCTTAAGCATATATATTCAGTTCTTACGCATATATAACTCATTTTTTACGCATATATATTCAGTTCTTAAACATATATATTCAGTTTCTTACGCATATATATTCAGTTCTTATGCATATATATTCAGTACTTATGCATATATATTCAGTTCTTACGCATATATATTCAGTTCTTATGCATATATATTCAGTTCTTACGCATATATATTCAGTTCTTACACACAAAGTATTAAGTTCTTACGCATATATATTCAGTTCTTACACATATATATTCAGTTCTTACACATATATTCACTTGTTACGCATATATATTCAGTTCTTACGCATATATGTTCTATTCTTATGCATATATATTCAGTTCTTACGCATATATATTCAGTTCTAACGCATATATATTTAGTTCTAATGCATATATATTCAGATCGTACGCATATATATTCAGTTCTTACGCATATATATTCAGTTCTTACGCATATATATTCAGTTCTTACACATATATATTCAATTCTTACACATATATTCACTTCTTACGTATATATATTCACTTCTTACACATATGTAATCAGTTCTGACACATATATATTCAGTTCTTACGCATATATATTCAGTTCTTACACATATATATTCAGTTCTTACACATATATTCACTTCTTACGCATATATATTCAGTTCTTACACATATATATTCAGTTCTTACACATATATATTCAGTTCTTACGCATATATATTCAGTTCTTATGCATATTCAGTTCTTACGCATATATATTCAGTTCTTACACATATATATTCAGTTCTGTACACATATATTCAGTTCTTACGGATATATATTTAGTTCTTACGCATATATGTTCAGTTCTTATGCATATATATTCAGTTCTTACGCATATATATTCAGTTCTAACGCATATATATTCAGTTCTTACGCATATATGTTCAGTTCTTACGCATATATATTCAGTTCTTACAAATATTATATTGAGTTCTTACACATATATTCACTTGTTACGCATATATATTCAGTTCTTACGCATATATGTTCAGTTCTTACGCATATATATTCAGTTCTAACTCATATATATTCAGTTGAATAACGCATATATATTCAGTTCTTAAGCAATATATTCAGTTCTTACGCATATATATTCAGTTCTTACGCATATATATTCAGTTCTACGCATATATATTCAGTTCTTACACATATATATTCAGTTCTTACACATTATTATTCCGTTCTTACACATATATATTCAGTTTTTACGCATATATATTCAGTTCTTACACATATATATTCAGTTCCTACGCATATATATTAGTTCTTATGCATATATATTCAGTTCTTACGCATATATATTCAGTTCTTACGCATATATATTTAGTTCTTACACATATATATTCAGTTCTTACACATATATTCACTTCTTACGCATATATATTCACTTCTTACACATATATAATCAGTTCTGACACATATATATTCAGTTCTTACACATATATATTCAGTTCTTACACATATATATTCAGTTCTTACACATATATTCACTTCTTACGCATATATATTCAGTTCTTACGCATATATGTTCAGTTCTTATGCATATGTATTCAGTTCTTACGCATATATATTCAATTCTAACGCATATATTCAGTTCTAATGCATATATATTCAGTTCTTACGCATATATATTCAGTTCTTACGCATTTATATTCAGTTCTTACGCATATATATTCAGTTCTTACACATATATATTCAGTTCTTACACATATATTCAGTTCTTACGCATATATACTCAGTTCTTACACATATATATTCAGTTCTTACGCATATATATTCAGTTCTTACGCATATATATTCAGTTCTTAGGCATATATATTCAGTTCTTACACATATATATTCAATTCTTACACATATATATTCAGATCTGACACATATATATTCAGTTCTTATGCATATATATTCAGTTTTTACGCATATATTATTCAGTTCTTACGCATATATATTCATTTTTTACGCATATATATTCAGTTCTTACACATATATATTCAGTTCTTACGCATTATATATTCAGTTCTTATGCATATATATTCAGTACTTATGCATATATATTCAGTTCTTACGCATATATATTCAGTTCTTACGCATATATATTCAGTTCTTACGCATATATATTCAGTTCTTACACACAAATATTCAGTTCTTACGCATATATATTCAGTTCTTCCACATATATATTCAGTTCTTACACATATATTCTCTTGTTACGCATATATATTCAGTTCTTACGCATATATGTTCTATTCTTATGCATATATATTCAGTTCTTACGCATATATATTCAGTTCTAACGCATATATATTCAGTCCTAATGCATATATATTCAGTTCGTACGCATATATATCCAGTTCTTACGCATATATATTCAGTTCTTACGCATATATATTCAGTTCTTACACATATATATTCAGTTCTAACACATATATTCAGTTCTTACGCATATATATTCAGTTCTTACA